>NKZC01000188.1:0-31986 GCA_002374385.1 Metschnikowia borealis
ATCATGAGAGACCGACTCTTTCGGCTTGCAAAGAAATCATGACAGACTGACTCTTTCAACTTGCAAAGAAATCATGAGAGACCGACTCCTTCAACTTGCAAAGAAATCATGACAGACCGACTCCTTCAACTTGCAAAGAAATCATAACAGACCGACTGCTTCAACTTGCAACTCCATCAACTGAGCCCTTTAGTCAACCTGACTACTCCTTTAATCAACTTGTCACGAAAACGTATCGGCCCTGCATCACCCCAAGTTTCCGTCCAAGAACTGAAACCACGAAACCAATGTCGAAGTGTCTTGCTATAGCGGACCTTCTTACTTTTAAGATTAACAACCGCCGCTGCTGTTCACGATCCCAAGGCATCTTTCAAGGGTACCTCCCTCTATCAAACAGTTCAATAGGTCCTTACCCATACACTTGGCCTGAACTCTTCGTTTCCACACTATCACCCGCTCCTGATTAACTGAACGACAGTCCAAGCTTGGGCGCATGTTAAACCCACCATGGCTAGTGTACTACTCATGTGGATGTTGAAAGCCTGCACTGGTCGATGAGATGTGAGCGGCCTTGGGCCCTCAATACAACCTCTATTCCTCTATGCCGGACCAGTCTATATAAGGTGCGATGGGTCGTCCTTGAGGAATCATCGGCGAATAAACACACTAAAACAGAGTACTGGACCTTACCAGAATCTGTCAATTAGTGTAGTGTAGTAGTGTAGTGTAGTAGTGTAGTGTATTAGTGTAGTGTAGTGTAGTGTAGTGTAGATGCTGGCTTGACTGGCAATGTGATAGGACATTGGACAGCGAAGACTCGGAATGGGCCGATGCCAAAGAAGGCTGCTTCGATGTGCTTGATGGCCTGACATGTCAAGTTTCCAAGTAATCTGTTGAACTCGAGCCTCTCTGCAGCTTACCAAGGATTCCCAGAACTAGACGACTTCTGAGGTTCTTACGACTAGTAGGGCACGTGAGTGCTGGTATGGCTACTATCATTATTATGTTGGCATTAAGTACAAATCGGAGTCAGTCGTGGATCGTGGATGGTGGATCGTGGAGGGGATCATGGAGTGAATCAGTGGATCGTGGATCGTGGATGGTGAATCGTGGATCGTGGATCGTGGATGGTGGATCGTGGATCGTGGATGGTGGATCAGTGCATCATTGAATCATTGAACCAAATAAATCAGTGGATCAGTGAATCAGTGAATCAGTGCATCATGGATCTGTAGTATGGTCTAGGAGAACCCGTCGCAGAGCACCTCGTCAAAGATCGACAGGTACTCGTGGGCCAGAGAAACCAGCAACTTCTGGCGTTTTGGACTGTGCTCCATATCGAGATCCGGCTTGTCGTAGTCGTAGTTATCGATGGAGTTGAGCGAGAGCAAAGACGAGGGGCTCGTCAACGAGCCATAGTCCAAGCGGTCCACCGACCGGTAATCCGACTCCCCTTTCGAGCGCTGGCCTGATCCCAGATCCAGAGGCATTTGAAATGCCTGAGGTATTTGAGACTGAGTTAATTGGGACTGAGTTAATTGAGACATTGGTCCAGAGAATTGGGGAGACTGGTCCTGTGTAGGTTGACCCATCTCTCTCTTCAGACTCATCAGACTCATCTTCAGACTCATGGCTTTCTGAGACATCTTCTGCGAGTCGCCCGAAGGATGGATATTGTTCAAGGCAAAATCATCCAAGATCTCCTGCTTGATCCTCTTCTCACAGCATTCCGAATACTCATCGTCCTTCTTCCCAAAAGCATCGTGGCCGTCGCTGGAAAACACCAGGTTCATCAGCGGCAGCTGCGACTCCAGATCCACCGGGCCACACAACACATCTCGGTACGGCCTTAATGTGGCCTCGTAGTCCTGGCACTCGGCAAGCGAATCGGTATCGATGGATGCAGGCAAGAGAAACCGCAAGATATCCGTCATATGCGCCAACTTGGCCTCCACCTCCGTCAAGTGGGCCCTGGTCAATGGTGACCTGACTGTACGCGGCAGGTACGAGCAGCACCACTTGTGCTGGATACACTTCAGGCACTTCGGCGATTCTTTGGAGCACTTGAGTTTACGTTTGCGGCACAGGTCACATGCCTGTTCAATCACCAGCGTCCCAAGCTCCCCAGCCCCAGAAGCACCAGAATTGGAGACAGAAATTGCACCAGAAATACCACCTGAATTAGTCCCACAATTTGAGACAGAAATTGCTCCAGAATTGGTGGAGTTTGGAGCAATTGAACCTGGGACTGGACCCGAGTTTGGGGCACTTATTGTGGGTGTATAATTGACATTGCCTGATGACTTCACCCCCGTACACTCGCCATTGGTAATGGAAAGAAGGTATTCCTCGTCAATGGGTTGGAGTTTGGGCGATACCTCTTCCTGCTTGACTATAGCCAGAAAATCCATCTTGTTTGTTTAAGTTGGATTAGTTTGAATAAGCTTGATTGGATTTAAGCTTGATTGGATTTAAGCTTGATTGGATTTAAGCTTGATTGGATAAGTTGTTTCAGATTGGCGAATCACTTTGTTTTAGGATGTTCGTGGTTTCAAGCCGATTTTGGTAAGTTTTGGAGATTTGCCGTTTTTGTTTGTTATGTTTGTTTGTTTGGTTTTGTTGAGTTTGTATGGTGAATCGATGTTGGCTGAGGTTGGCGTGGTCTTAGATCAACGGTGAGCGAGACAGACCTAACGAGACACAATTGACAGCAACGGGAGGAACACACGCAAATAAAGCAAAGGAAGCAGAAGCAAACAAAGCAGAGAAGACACTGAAACTAGACTGAAACAAGTCGTCTTCAAGCAAGCACCTTGTTTTAAATTTTTCGTTGGTTGTGCTGGAGAGGGGTATGGTCTGCCGCATGCAGGTTGCGTATATATGCTATGCGCTTGGACGTCCGGGAGCAACCTTGCGCTGGGTCCGCCGGGTAGCACCACAAAACCGAGGTTCGGCCGGGGTTAGTTTTCATGCTTTGCGAGAGGCCCAAAATGGCCTTTTGGAAAATTCTGCTTGGTCGCTGGACCGAGTTGGGCCTAGTTAAGTGGGGTCCTGCACACTGCCTATCGCCAACCCAACAACTATGAGATCACGGAACAACTCGCGCAAAAAAATTTTCAGATTCTCCTGCAGGTAGGTCCTCGATCGCCTGGCGGACTGCAGACAGTGGGCCACGCCTCGGAGTTCTTCCGACTAATCAAACCGCGACAACGTGCTCGGCGAACTTCTCGGCCGAGATCAACACACCAGACAAAGGACACAACCCACAGGACAACAAGACAAACGGAAAAAACAGGACAAAAATTGGACAAAGACAAGACAAAGACTAGACAAAAACTGGACAAAAACTGGACAAAAATTAAACAGGACTAGAAAAAAGTCGACATAAATTAGACATTCCAAAATAAATGGATCAAAATGTCTCCCTGAATGACTTCATTCCAACTTGAGGCCTTGAATTGGCTTGTTTCACTTCAGCCTTGCAGCCCTACTATGGTTATGACGTTAGCGTCCTGCACCAGCCCATGGGGTGTCTGCAGGACAATCCGCGTATCTGCAGGAGACAACATCAATGGACAAAATAATACCAGGGCTCACAACTCTTGACAATGTCAGGATCACACGTAGACGAAGAACGAGGCATTAGGATGCTTCTAAATGTAGGTCCAAACATCCCTACACCCCATCCAGAACAATCTATTCACCAAGTAGTACTTGTCAGTGACAATTTGGGATTAGCCTGGCTAGCAAATGATTTTTCCCAATTCGGCATGGCTTTGATTAACACGAGTCACGTGACCGGGGGCCCTTTTCTTGGAGCATGAATTCCCTACTGAGACTGGAACGTGGGATGGTGGTATATGCAGGTGCCACGTGGATCAGCAACCCAGTGATCTCTTATCCTCTAGTTTCCGTTTGAGGAATGTTTCAGGAATGTTTGAGATTGTTTTAGTGTTTCAGTGTTTGCGTATTCAGGATGTCAATACTTTAGTTTTTCAGTGTTTCAGAATTGTTTCAGGATTGTTTCAGATTTTGAATGGTGGAACGTGCTTCGCACATGACGTCAAGTACCAGTGGTCCGTTTAGATTGTAGTTTTTCAGGATTCCAGACCTCCAGTATTTGGTGTTGAGTGTTTTGGTATTTCAAGATTGTTTCAGGATTGTTTCAGGATTGTTTCCAAGTTTTTGAGGAGTGGCACGTGCCTCGCACGTGATCCATCATATGCAACACTATGTGAACTGTTTCAGAGTGTTTCAATGTTTCAATGCTTCATAGTTTCAATTTTTCAGAATTCCAGTATTCATTCAGGATTCCAATTTTATGTTGTTTCAGATTTCATGGTGGCACGTGCGAAGCACGTGAAAGACCACGCAACCAATCACGTGCAGAATCACCTGACTACACACTATCGTCGTGGTACACAAAAAAGGCCTTTTTTGGGTCTCGAGGCGCCAGCTTCACATACTGATCATCATCAGGTGGCCTCTCCAATAGCGTATTAGTACTCAACATACTCTGGACGCTGAGAACCACCGACTCGACGCCACAGGCCGGCGTCCAGTCATCTCCCAAGATGTTTAGGCAGATATGGCCGTTGGAATAAATATGTGGATGCATTGGAATATTATGAGACTCATCTGAAACAAATTTAACCAGTGGCGAATCCACGGGGTAATTCTGGGGGATGGCAATGGTAAGGAGAAACACGGCGCCTGCGTATAAGTCGTTGGGGACGGAGAGGAGGACACGGTAGTCCTGCACAGAGCACGACGGGAGGTACTGTATGCCGGGGGCACTGGAGGCCATTGCTGCCTTGAGCTCCTTGAGGAGGCGGCGGGAAAACGGATGGGACATGGATTGGGGAGTTATAAGTAGCGTGCGGTGTATCTGCAAAAATTAAATGTCTGCAGGAAAAGAGGCTTATGTGCAGTGATGAGAGACATATCTGCAGTATGCCGTCATTTACATACAGGAATCCGGGGTAACGTGTCCCGTCATCCCCTACTCGTCACACCAACCTCTTAACATCTGGCCTGGCAAATTATATATATAGGTTTAGGCCCGTACACCATGCGGGGGAAATGATAGGGTACGCTATATGCAGGGGTCTTGTATTTATTGGTATTTAATCTATCTAGAAGTGGTTGTGCACGACACGACCCTTATACCTAAGTAAGTGATTTCCCAACCGTTCGTCTCGGACAATTCTGTAACATCCATGTTTCACCGGGCGGGGTGCAGCTAGAGACGTAGGGGCGGTGGCAAATCGTATGCAGGCTGGGGGTATATAAGTAGCGCACCCCCCTCCATGAAAGAAGTTAAAGTAGGTTCTTAAGATACTCTAAGTTCTATATCACATGTATATTCAAAACAAAGTTTTATATCCAATGTATATTCCAATTACTTTAATGTGATTTAGTGAGTCCCTGAAGATTAATCTAAGCAGGCAGACCTGCTAGTTCTAACTACTTCTTTGCTGCCTGGAATCCCAATGGTAGCTCTAATTAGCGCATGTCTTTTTGTACATCTAGTACATCATATCCATAATGAAGTGATTATGTTTGAGGCTGAGACCAAACCAAGCCTGGTCCACTAACACTAAGTACTCATTGAAGCCGGAGGTACTCAATGAAGCCGAGGCGTAAGAGCCAAAAGGAGGTGGGTTTGGATCTTCATAGTCTCTTCAAACGGCAGAAGAAACAAGAAGATGTTTGAAAGCGGGGAAAAAACGAATTTATAGGTGTGAAAGTTTGAATCCTCCAGAAAGTTGTTCTTGATCGAAATAATCGTATCAGGTGCTCACAGCCAGACGTCAAGGTCAGTGGCTGTCGTACCATGGTGACTGGGGAGACGGCGAATGGCCATTGTTACGATTAAAAAGTGTACGCTCAAAATACTGAAATAGGTAATGCACTTCCGAAGGAGGATCTAACACTGGGACTGTTGCGTTTAACTTCCCAATCCAAAGTTAAAGCTTTAATGGTCGTGCAATTTTGCCAACATTTTACTGGTCGAATTGATATTCGACCTGGACCGTCTGCTGGGCTTCACAAAGGGTATAAGCTTCTAACGGCTTGTCAATTGAGAGATCTTTTCCAGTAACGATGATCAACGGTGTTCTGGAATACTGATCGAACATGTTCTGGAATATGACCCAACGTGTTCTGGAATATACTGTATAATCTTGGTATAAACTCGCCCCAGCAGTGTTGTGAAAGCTATGGAAGAATTATCGGTGATATCTGTGTTGAACTATAAATACCTGAGGGGAAGTAAAGGTTTTCTTAACCTTTTAAGACTGGGCATAATTGTCCTCTTGTATCTCTGTCAGGGGCGTTGACGTGTTTGCCTGTGCCAAGGGGTGTTCTCCCGTGATCCTGTACTCAGTCGAGTAGATCCCACGTCTAACATTTACCCAAGATTAGAACGCCATCCAATGAAGGGAAAGCAATGAAGGGAAAGCAATGAAGGGAAAGCAATGAAGGGCAACCAAAATTGGTCAATGGGTAAGTATCCTGAATCGTCTTTCGCAGTTCTCGTGTCTTGAAGTTAGTTTCCATTCTATATGTGTGGTCTGATTCAGAGATACACTGTCTATGACAATGGCTTTTTGTGTGCATGAAAGACTGGTAGTAATGCTGTGCTCCAGTATTAAATTACTCACTTCCATGTGTTGGTGTTTGAACTTGAAGAAGTCGTTGAGTGGTGCATCTCTAGTAGGTGTATGAAGATATAATATCATTGAGCATATGGACCGAGTCTGCGATTGAAGCCAAAGCGTGAAGGGAGTAGCCAATGATCGCTTCCAAGAGGAAGAAAATGGTGTCAATCACCATGAGGGATATGATCCTAATTTCCTTGCTTTTCATAATGGTAGTTTTGATTCTTGTATCCCAAGTCCGGTATAAGCTTCAGATTATCATAGATCAGAATAATCATGGAAATTGATATGTTTCTGATGATTGATTCATGTAAATTGATATGTTTCTGATGATTGATACATGGAAATTGATATGTTCCTGTTCACTGAAGATGTCTTTATTTTGTATCCAGCATGTTCCTGGCTCCATGCTGATCATGATCTTCACCTTGATCTTGATCTTAAACATTGTTGAACCCGGAAGAAGCAATAGCGGGGTTTCTCCTGAATTGTCTGAAAATATTTGGCAGTACCATTTTGATAGGCTGAATAGGTGTGTTCAGTTGAACGCGAGATACCCAAAAAAGAAAAGATGCTGTCAAAGGAACCAAGAAACTCCCTTGCGGAATGGAAAATTCCCACACATAGACGAAAATCCACAATGTCTCAGTTGATCAGCAAGAAATTTAAACCCCTGTCTCTATGAAGACGCCGGTGAGTGCTTTAGGTGAAGCAATCTTGATGTCACATGTTTTTGTCAGAACACTCATCTGATGTATCTCTCAAACCTGTGATTGTCAGCATGTAGTTCCCTGATGACTTTCAGAATTCTCTGATAACTTGCTGAATTCTCTAATGACTTCCAGTTCTGTGTGAACTCATATTCCATGTAGTTAACACTGGGAAGTGTTGATGAACTTGACCCTTTTGTCGATTGGGAATCTCATGTCTTGGTCATGGTCAGGTGAGGTCTGGTCTGGTCTGGTCTGGTCTGGTCTTGATCAAGGAATTATTGACCAATGGCTGATCATAAATTCATGCCTAGATCTTCGCCAATCACCTTATATTGGCATAGGGCGGAACTGGGATGGGTTCTTTTTCGGGGCCCGTTTCTTCGGATTCTGAGACCTCTGGGATGACTTCAGTGACCTCTGCAGTCTTTGGACCTTCTGGACCCTTTGGGCCTTTTGGGTCGATGTCCCCAGAGCACCGGCCAGTGCACTACCCACCGTACCTCCCTCTGCCTTCTTTCGGCTCCGAGATAAGGACCCTAAAAGCTTTTTGAAGTGCTGAAAAAAGGGCACCTTTTCCTTGGTCATGGCTTCCAATTTGGCGAAATCCACTGCATTGGTGGGAAGTTTCAAGGCCATTTCCTTGAGCAACGCATCACTAATAAAGTAGTGGGCCCGGCCAAACCCCATCTCCTGCAGTTTCTGGGCCCGGAAGTTGCGGAGTTCGGTGAACGCATGGTTGATCATCTGACTATTGGACTCGGTGACTTGGCCCCCGAAGTTCTGTTCGGGTAAAGAGATGCGGCTGAAACTGCTAGTCCCGGATCCGAACGAGCCACTCGGCCCTCCGGGGTTGTTTAGGTCCCGTGCACTCACAAATGATTCCGTGTACCGAAGAGAATTCAAGTCTCCAAATGCAGTTCCAGTTCCAGTTCCAGTTCCGGCCCCCAATGCACTTCCACTTCCACTTCCCTTACCTCCCTTCCCTCTGGTGCTCTCCTTTTCGGTGAACGAGAGCTGGATCCGTTGTGTTCCCTTCATAATTACATTTGCTCTTGGCCCCAACTTCACATACGTCGTGGCAAAGCCTCCACGCATCACCTGGTACTCCAAAAGGCCTCCTTCCGACTGCAAATGGTAGAAAATCCGCTCGATATCGCCCCGGTCCAACTCCTTGCCTTTGCCATGGTATGGGTTCATATGGTGGTTTTGTTTGAGGATCTTCCCATGCCGGGCTCCTTTATACACGTCCTGGCAATGAATAATGGTCACCTTGTCTGCCTGGAGCGACTGCACAAGCTTGGTGATGGCCACACAATGGTCGGTGACGTCACGTGTTACGGCCACCACGTTGCTGCAGCAGTTATCACACATCTTCTTGCACTTGAGCGGGTCAAACGTCTCGTTGAAGAAATGGAGCACCTGTTGCCGTCTGCAGTCCGTCTTGTTTTCACAATATTGCACCACCTGCTGGAGTTTGGTGAGGTGGGCTTCCCGGGCTGAATCTTCAAGCTTATCGTCCCGTTGGATTAAGCTCTGTAAAGCCCGTGCATCCTTATATGAGTAGAACATGATGCATTCACTGGGGTTTCCGTCTCGTCCTGCACGGCCTGTTTCCTGGTAATACCCTTCCAAAGACCTGGGAATGTATAAATGAATAACAAACCGCACATCTGGCTTGTCGATACCCATTCCAAAAGCAATTGTGGCGCAGATCACCTGGATCTCATTGGTCTGCCATTTTTCCTGGACGCTAAACCGGTCTGTGGGGTCCATACCTGCATGGTAGAACATACACCTGACTCCGGCATCATTGAGTCTTTGGGCCGTGGTTTCACACGATTGTTTCGAGTGGCAGTAGATAATGCCCGTTTTCCCCCGCTGCTTCTGTCCAATGTAGTCTCGGATCCAGTCGTAGATGTTAGGAGGCTTGTTTTTCACCTCATACATCAAATTGACCCGGTTAAAACTCTGCTTGAGCAACACTGGCTCATGCATCTGGAGGTTGTGCACGATATCGAGCCGGACCTTTTCATTCGCCGTGGCTGTGAGTGCCATAATCGGCACATCGGGGAAATGTTGCTTGAAAAAGCTCATTCCCTTGTAATCCGGCCGGAAATCATGGCCCCACGAACTCACACAATGTGCCTCGTCAACCACCACACGTGCCAACATGCCATTTTCATGGAGCTTGCTGATGACCTTCTGTACACGACCGGAGTTGTTGATCATTTCCGGCAGAAGGTACACCAAGTCCAATTGGCCCGAAGTGAGGGCCTTAAAAGTGGTATTTCGCTCGTCTGCAGTCCCTTTGGAGCTGATCATGCCGGCCCGGATGTTTTTGGCCTGGAGATGCTGGACCTGGTCCTGCATAAGCGAGATCAACGGCGAAACCACCACAGTAGTTCCTCTGGTCCGTCCACCTTTGACCAAAGCCGGAAGTTGGAAGCATAGTGACTTTCCTCCTCCCGTAGGAATAAGCACGAAAACGTCTTTTCCCTTGAGTGTGGCCACAATGGCCTCCAATTGGTTGGACCGGAACTCGCTGAGCCGGAAATTGGTCCGGAGAATACGGTACACTTCATCGAGGAACGGCTCGCTGGGGATTTCGCTGGGTATACCCACTTTTTTGGAGAGTTGGATGAGCTCATCATCGTTGTCGCTGAAATCACTATCGCTGATCACGTGCAAGTTGTCTGGTTGCTCTGTTTTGATGACTGAAAGTTCCTTGAGTCCATCAAGATCATCGTCATCAAGATCATCTTCAGAGGGAATCTCTACGATTTCATCTCGTCCTTCGTTAAGCTGAGTAGTGAAATCGGCACTTTCATTTTCTCCATTTCCTTCAATTTCATTCCTATTCGCCTCTTCATCGAGAATCTCGATCGGTTCTCCTGGCGAATATGAAACTCCCAATCTCTGTGCCACATCCTGGGAAAGACGGATCTGGGCGAGCTCATCCTCGGACCCCGAAGACTCCACCACTTCTTCATCGTCGTCTGTGTCCACGTGATTGAACTGTGTGGGCTGCGTTGTGTACAGGCCATCAATAGAGTCGGAATCATCGTTCTCGGCTTCGTCGCGTGCTATGAACCCACTAAGATCTGTATCTTCGTTATCAATCTGCGACAGTTCCAAGCCGGCCATGAACCCATCTCCAAAATCGTCTTCGTGGTCGTCGGAATCGTCATATGCAGGTTTTGAATGGAGGAAATCGTGGTTAACCTCAGAATTGGAGTTGACCCCAGCATTGTCGAAACCCCCTCTACTTTTCCCCTCTTCGCTAAGACTTGCTGAGAACGTAGTAGGGCCATTTTCCCCCTGGTTTCGCCTATGCATGATGATTTGTCGGGCTTCCTGTATATTGGAAGTGTAATTGGGCGTGGGAAGCGAATCTGGAACCTGGACATCGGATATAATGTCCAAATCGGGAAGGTTCTGGCCTGATATATCGCCTTCGGGCCCTTCAGGCGATTTGTAGGGTTGCAGGTCCGGTGTTGGATGGGAAACGCTCTGGGAGGATGCATTTCCTGCAGATTTGGGCCTTGTATGCACGAAATACGGCAGAACCAGGGAATTCGGAGCGCTGGAAACCACCTTGAGCTCCTCCAACACATTAAGACTGTTGGTTAAAGGCGAGTCCTGCACACCTGGCGCCGGTGACAGCTCAGAAATATTAGACAAATCTTCTCTCAACGGCAACGGATCAAGAAAGGTCAAACTGGGGCGCAATTTTGCGAGTGAAATGTCCAATTGCTTGAGCCGAGGCTCGAATTGTTTGTGTTGCCATAGTTTTTTGGCGTCTAGAGAAAGTGACGTGGAGTCATTGACTGCATTACACTTTGTGAGGAGGTGAATTTTGGCTTCACACATCCGGATATATTCTTGAAGCAAAGGGACGGATTGTTGAGAACTTTGACCCGAAAACTGGGTGCTATGGCCTGAAATCGGGCTGTTTTTCCCGGTGATTTGGATGTTTTTAATGGAATTATGACTGTTTGGCCTGGAATTCTGACTATTTTTGCCGGATTTTTGACTGCTTGTGCCTGAGATTGACGTCTGGACCCCGCTTTTCGGTATCCCTGGTGGTTTGAGACTTTTGTCGGCATTAGGATCACTGATGGCCGGGTTGGATGGGAGTATGACGATAGATCCAGGCTCAGAGGGGCCACTTTGGGCCAATAAACGCGATTTTTTCACACCGACGACTTCTGCTTCAGCAGAACGTTTCAAGGAAGCTTCAGACCCGTTTACAGGCTTGGGAGTCCGACTTTCAGCCGCTTCTAGCTTGGGTATACCCAAAAGATGGGTATCTATGAGCTCATCATCGAAAGGAGGGTCACTGAAATCGCTGAATTGGGTTGAACTAAAGAGGGGATCCACCTCAATGTTATTGGCTAGATTCAGGGGCTTTTGAGGCGGATTTGGGGGGATTGTGCTTGGGTTGGTAGTGATAAGCTTAGACGCGTTATATGCAGGCCGGGTATCAGAGGTGCTCCTGATCGTAGAAGTATCGGAAATTGGCCCGGATTTCGAGGGTATGATCCTTGAGGGCGGATCCATCGGTTTCGGTATTGCTGGGTGAGGAGTTTGGGCGGGAATAGATGCTGGCTTGGGTGTGTTGGTGGTTGTTTGTACGGCACCACTTCGTAGGGCAGTAGCACCGTCAAAAGGCGCCTGTTGGAGGAAAAACTTGACCAGGGCTATATCGACCCGTTGAGGATGTGTTTCTGACAACCATGTCTTGATTTCTCTTTGGTTGTTTAGGATGGGCATGGATTTGGGCGTTTATTATGGAGGTTTAGATGAAGACGCGTGGTGCAGGATGGAGACCTGTACACCAGGGTCTAAAGCAATACACCGCGAAAGACTCGTACACCACTGCGACAGCGGTACACCCGAACATGAGACCCGTACACCACTCCATTTATCCGTAGACTAATACTAAGCTGAAACACACCGCCGTGCATAGGGCAAGCAAGGTGATCGGCATCCGGCGGTTACGCAGGTGACACAGGAGAGCGGGCCAGGATTGCTTGGCATTGCTCGCTTAGTAGGGGCATGCAGAAGAAACAATAGCAAGGGAGGTTATGTGCAGTGCAGTGGATGGGGTGGTATGAGGTATGTGCAGGAAGCGAATCTGGGTAGCGAAGAAAGGAGTTGATTCACACATGGATATTTTCTTTTTTTTTTGGCCTTTTTTTTTTTGTTTCTTTTTTCATATTCTTATTTTTTTCCTTTTTTTTGAGTTTAGACAGTCCTGCAGGAAAGGCCCTCGCGAATATTTGCCGTTAACGTTTGCCAAGCATGCGCTTAAGCAGTATCGGGTGACACGCAGAGATGGACAGAAACAGGCCGAAGAAGATAGGAATAGAAATAGACAGAGACAGAAAAAGAGAGTCAGAAAAAGAGAGTCAGAAAAAGAGAGTCAGAAAGAGAGAGTCAGAAAGAGAGAGTCAGAAAAAGAGAGTCAGAAAAAGAGAGTCAGAAAGAGAGAGTCAGAAAGAGAGAGTCAGAAAAAGAGACAGAAAGTCGCATTGACGTGAGCTGCTAAACTCCAGCCAGCTGCACCCTCCATCCCTTTCCATGTCCATGTTCCTGTCCGTCCCTGTCCCTGTCCGTCCCTGTCCCTGTCCATGTTCCTATCATTCTTGTCTCGTGTCCATTCCTGTCCATTCCTGTCCATTCCTGTCCATTCCTGTCTCCTGCCTCGTGTCCATTCCCGCCTCGTATTTTTACCCATTCGTTCTTGTGTCCTGTTCCTATCATTCCTGTCTCATGCTCTTCCTCGCACATCACCTGATCCATCAGCCCCAGACCTCCATCTTAACCTCCATCTTAACCTCCATCTTAAAGATCGTCTAAACATCTTAAACGCCGTCTAACATTCCCTCGGTATACGTTCCTAGATACTCAAGGGCCTCGTTTAAAAATCCATGCTGAGACTCCACACTGACTTTTAAATTCCATTTCTAGACCTGTACTGTTAAACATTCCCGGAGTTATCAGGCACTAGGCACTCCAACTCCATCTTCTGACTTTACCATCTTCTGACTTTACTCCCCTGAGTCACCATCTTTAAACACTCCTAATCTCCAGTCAGTCAGTGAGTCACTTGGTCAGTCAGTCAGTCAGTCAATCGGTCAGAGTCTGAACATTCTATGGTAGAACTCCACACAGTCCCTGATAATACTCCAGTCCCTGATAATACTCCAGTCCCTGATAATACTCCAGTCCCTGATAATACTCCAGTCCCTGATAATACTCCAGTCACTGATAACCCCAGCCTTTCGCTCAGTAGGTCCCGGAAACTCAGTAGACTCATAGTGCCTCGTTTTTTACCGTGCCTTTCTTCTCATTCCCATTCTCACTTATTCTCTCTCTTCTCATTCCCATTCTCACTTATTCTCTCTCTTCTCATTCCCATTCTCACTTATTCTCTCTCTTCTCATTCCCATTCTCACTTGTTCTCTCTCTTCTCATTCTCACATATGTTCGTTCCTGCTCCTGTTCCCATTCTCATTAATTGTGTTCCTGTTCTCATTCTCATTTCTTTCTTGTCTTCTTGATCGCCAAGTAAAAATCTCCTCACCTTCACTTCATTACACTAACTTGTTTTCGCTTAAGTTGGCGTCGCTTAAGTTGGCGTAACTTCGCTTAATTTCACTTCATTATTTCGCTATTTTCCACGACTTGCCTCATTTCCTGGGCTGTCATGCCCACCTTATTTTGCTGCGCTTTATTTCTCACTCACTGCCCCTTTATTTAATTCACATTGATTGCATTCATTCCCCCTTTTAATTCGCCATTGATGCCTTCAATTTATACCCTGTACTTCGTCATTGATCACCCCCTGCCTTAATTCCCTATTAATTTGCCTTATGCATTCTCTCCTAAACTTGAGGGCCACTTATGATTAGCCCAAATTGACAACCATAGAGGCAGCCAAATTGACAACCATAGAGGCAGGCAAACTGACAACCACAGAGGCAGGCAAATTGACAGAACTGCACAAGCGTCAAATCAGGGCCTCTTATTGGTGGTCGAACTTCTGATTGAACTTTTGGTTGCAGGGTTGGCCCTGTTAGTTCCTATTGCACCTTTGTATGGCATTGGAATGGAATGGTAGTTACTTACTTTTGCGACTTCTTTTGCGACTTCTTTTGCAACTTGCTCTGTGTGGCTTTGGAATGGTGACTATTTCGTATTTGGTGTTATTCCATTTATTACGAATAGTTTCCATTTTAATCCTGGCAAGGACCTATTTGCAGTCCGTTGAGCTATTTTGCGATCCGCAATCAGCGAGCACCCTAGAGCATAGCCCAAGTGACACATGCCATACTGCCAGTACAGTACAGTACAGTACATATTTACAATCCGGCTCTAGAGAATAGAGTCACCTCTGTAACAGCCAGAAAAATGAGAAGAGCACAGTCAGAGAATGAGAGAAAAAATTAGTGGGTAGAGTGGTAATAGAAAAAGAGAAAAGAAGAGGAGTGGAATCAGAGAATAAGAGAACAGAGAGAGAGAACAGAATGAAAGAGAACAGAATGAAAAAGAACAGAATGAAAGAGAACAGAATTAGAATAAATAGGAGAATAAGTAGGAGAATAGAATAAAGAATAAAGACAATTGAAAAAGAAACAAAGCATATCATGGAGGACAACAATGCTGCGAAGTCGTTTGTGCGTTTGGTGCGTGGGTCGCGTGTTGCTTCCTGCCCTAGTTGCGTGGAGTGTTGCATGGGACTTGCGTGTGTTGCTCCTCCTGGGGCGTGGGTGCGACACTTCGGAAAGTCTCCACTTTGGCCTGAAACCAATCTGACTGAATCAACAAACCAAGCAAAATGTCTGCACAGGGTCTGAGGGTGTGAAAGCGGTTAGTAGGCCGGTAAATAGGTGTCGCAAGTGTCTGCTGGCGTTTGGTAGGACGTTTAATACGAGCCTGGGTGTTTGAATAGGTGACTTTAAAGTTCTGCACTGTGACTGCCCCTATTGCTTGCCTCTAGCAAATCATCTGCAAATCTGCAACCTGCCACACCACACCAGACCCAGCCCTCCAAACAACTCCGTAACCCCTCAAATACCGATCCTTCATTAGCGCCCTTCATTAGCGCCCTTCATTGGCGACCATAGTTAGCGACCATAATTAGGGACCATTATTAGCGACCATAATCAGCGCCCTTCATTAGCGCCCTTAGTTAGCGACCACAATTAGCGCCCTTAGTTAGCGACCATAATTAGCGACCCTTAATCACCGACAATCTCTGACCCGCAATAACCAACCAAAAAGCAACTCTACATAATTTTGATTTCTGATGATTGTTTTCTGATAGTGTTTCTGATAGTGTTTCTGATAGTGTTTCTGATAGTGTTTCTGATAGTGTTTCTGATAGTGTTTCTGATAGTGTTTCTGATAGTGTTTCTGATAGTGTTTCTGATAGTGTTTCTGATAGTGTTTCTGATAGTGTTTCTGATAGTGTTTCTGATAGTGTTTCTGATAGTGTTTCTGATAGTGTTTCTGATAGTGTTTCTGATAGTGTTTCTGATAGTGTTTCTGATAGTGTTTCTGATAGTGTTTCTGATAGTGTTTCTGATAGTGTTTCTGATAGTGTTTCTGATAGTGTTTCTGATAGTGTTTCTGATAGTGTTTCTGATAGTGTTTCTGATAGTGTTTCTGATAGTGTTTCTGATAGTGTTTCTGATAGTGTTTCTGATAGTGTTTCTGATAGTGTTTCTGATAGTGTTTCTGATAGTGTTTCTGATAGTGTTTCTGATAGTGTTTCTGATAGTGTTTCTGATAGTGTTTCTGATAGTGTTTCTGATAGTGTTTCTGATAGTGTTTCTGATAGTGTTTCTGATAGTGTTTCTGATAGTGTTTCTGATAGTGTTTCTGATAGTGTTTCTGATAGTGTTTCTGATAGTGTTTCTGATAGTGTTTCTGATAGTGTTTCTGATAGTGTTTCTGATAGTGTTTCTGATAGTGTTTCTGATAGTGTTTCTGATAGTTATTCTGATTGTCTTTCTGATTGTCTTTCTGATTGTCTTTCTGATTGTGTTTGTGATTCTGTTTCCAATTACGGCTGTAACTCTATTATGGCTGTCATTTGGTTGTGACTATGCTCCTTTATGGTTATGACTCTGTTGGCTAATCATGATTTGATTCCTGATTTGTGGATTTGCTGGCTAAGATCTTAGGGATTACACGGCCGTAAGAAATTCGGCTGCATGGTAGCGGGGAATGGCATTTTTGGTTGCTTATGGGCGATAGCGGAGAACGGGCGACGAGGCCCCAAAGGGTCTGTTCCAAATTTCAGGCTCGGGGAATTACGTTTTTTTTTTTTTTTTTTTGCCCAACCCCAGCCATTAAATCTCACCATTTCATTCCATCTCGGTATTTTAATACCCCTCGCAGCTACGCGCATATTCGTCGGATAATACATCCTGCAGGCTTCTCCGCCTCTGCCTACTCCTCACCTGGTGTTGTTTAAATATCAATGGGGCCCGGTTTCCTGTGCTTCGCCCTCCACAGTCAGAGAAGAAAATCTCCTTTTTCTTAAATCCTCCTTTTCAAGAAATTTCCTTTTTTTTTTCCAAACCTATCCTCCTACTGTTCTTGTTCCCTGGTACACTGGTCCAGTGAAATATTATTAGTGGACTGATCATCACCTGATCGTCATACTACGTCGTGCTTTGATTGTACTGCTTTGATTTTACTGCTTTGACTATCTGCTTTGTCTATCTGCTTTGTCTATACTGCAGCCGACTATCCTCCTTTTGATTGGCTTCTGTCCCTTTCACCAATTCCATATTGCCTCTTTTTGGGATTGTCGTATAAGGTGTTAAGGTCCACGTCCTACATACTGAGAATTTCCACCCCGGTGCTTATTTTGACCACATATTTTGTTGGAAACTATTTATTGCTATTTATTCCACGGTCGTGACCACGTGGTATTTATTTATTCCACTCTCCGGACGCTTCTCCCCACTCTACTATGGAAACCTTTTCGTCCCTGCTTTTCCATCGGGACCCTAAGTTTGGGCCGCTTGCCGCCCGCTCCAATTTCCACTGCTTCCCGCCCTCCTCAGCATCGAAATCGCCTCTGGACGACTTGCTCCCTGAATTGTGGCTTACGGAGTCGTCTGAAACGGACCTTACCCCCAACTCGGCTTTACAATACCGTGTCCCCGGTCACGTGAGCACCCATTACGACGTGTCCCCTTCCGAACGTCCCTCCGGCTCACCTGACTCCGGCTACATGGCCTACCACCCACTGGAACATGTGGAGTCCTCGTACTCCACCTATGCAAGTGCTCAGGACTTCCGTCAGCCTCGCAGTCTCCAGGAATACTATTACCAGAACACGTATACTCAGTCGGGTGCAGGACTGCAGAAGCTCCAGAGCTCGTTGTTGCTCCGGGAACAGCTGTTGGAGTATGCCCAGTCGCTTTTACCCCATAGTCTCTTGCCTTTGACCGAAGACAATTTGGACAAAAACCATAAGTTGAACCCCACGGTCAACGACACCATCTACAAACGGACCAACTCTTTGGGAAGACAGAATTCCCGCAACGAGTCGGTGCTGTCACGGTCGTCGTCTTCGTCCAACTCGTCCAAGAACCAAAAACATTTGAACACTCAGTTGTACAAGACCGAGCTCTGTGCCTCGTTCATCAAGCTGGGTGCGTGTCTCTACGGGCAAAAGTGCCAGTTTGCACATGGCAAGGAGGAGTTGAAGGAGGTGGACCGGCCTTCCAACTGGCGCTCTAAGCCATGTGCCAATTGGACGCAGTTTGGGTCGTGTCGTTATGGCAAGAGGTGTTGTTTTAAGCATGAATAAGCGAAATTTGCGCAGCGCTGGCAACCTTGCGAAGCAGCAATGATTGACAGGAAACCAGACACTAAGACTATGAGACTATGAAACTATGACTTCCGCGACCGGACAATCTACAACCAGATAATCTACAACCTGGCACTATGACACTTGCAAGGACCTGAAAACCTACCTTTCGACACTCTGAAAAAGAAAGACTACAATCAATACGGTTGTGGTTTCTTTTTTGGGTGACTGCTTTATTATTGGCTTGTTCAAAGATGACAGAAAAATGTGGCTATTGACTAGAGACTCGCTAGGAATTGTCACATTGGTTCACATGACTTTACTTGGCACTAAAACATGCAGACAGAAAAGACTATTGACACGATTGAATCCATTGATAATAGAGTCTGATGAGGCATACTGAGTCTGGGTGACTCTGACTTCGTTGTTCAGGATTTTTCAGTTTCTTGTTTGTTTCAGGAATTTTGATTTTTCAGTTTCTGTTACTTATTTGTTTCTGTTACTTGTTTGTTTCTGTTACTTGTTTGTTTCTGTTACTTGTTTGTTTCTGTTACTTGTTTGTTTCTGTTTATTTCTGGATTCTGATTTTTCAGTTTCTGTGACTTGTTTGTTTCTGATTGATTTGATGTTAATGAGCCATTTTGGGGTGTCATTTAGTGAAAAGATTCCCCAGATTCGGCGAAGGTTTCTCTCCGGGAGAAATTGTTGGCAGATTGGACGCACGGCGCCTAAATCACGTGGGAGTGCGTAAAGGAGCCCGAACCCGGAATCAGGCCACCACCACCGAGCAAGAAGCGAAAGCAAGAAGCGAAGCAAGGACGTTCGAGCATGTGCAAAGGAATAGGCATGTGAAGGGCATTTAGAGCAGGTTGTTCTCGGTACGATCGCCGGGCCGCATGCAGGCCGGTACGGACCATTTAATTATATAAACATATACTTATCGACAGTTGTAGCAGAGAAAAAGGAAGGCAAGAGAAAAAGAAGAAGAAGAAAACATAGTCATTTTCGTTACTGTGTAGGAAGCGAAGGAGTAGTGGTTGGGATGGATATTAGTATAATAATGTGGAAGGGTTGGAGGGCGCGGGCTCGTAACCATGGGCCATAGTCACGATGCAAGGCAGTCGACGTCCCAATCGATGTCCCAGTCGACGTCCCAATCGACGTCCCAATCGTCTCTGTATAAACCCGTGCATTCCCAGTATAGTGTTCTAATGGGCTAATTTCCAATTTCCGAATTGCCCAATTTTCTGGTCTCTCTACGTGACTCGATTCTCGCTCATAACCATGTATTTTCCACCATATTGCCAGGAACCAGATAAACCATGAACAAAAATTTGGGGATCAGTCCGAGAGCAGAACCAAAAAAAGGCCAATAAAACGAGTTCCCACAAAAAAAGGCCAATAAATCGAGTTCCCACAAAGAAATGGCCAATCATATGTGGGCTTCTTGTTATTACGTCAGCTACTCGGTTTACAATTTTCATTCCCCGATGATTCTTCACAGGGAGAATCGGAGTGTATGTAACTTTCAAGAGAAAAGGATGAGTAGGAGCTGAGCAGAACGCCCTAACAATGGTCTTTGATGGTAGCAGAGGCTTCATACCACGATAGGTGAATCAGTGGATCCGGCAGGTACATCACTAGATCTGACAATTATAGAGTAGAGTGTAGAGTGGAGTAGAGTAGAGTGGAGTAGAGTGGAGTAGAGAAGAGTAGTGTAGAGTGTAGTAGAGAGGAGTAGAGAGGAGTGGAGAGGAGTATAGTAGAGTGTAGTAGAGTATAGTAGATTATAGTAGAGTGTAGTATAGTGTAGTATAGTAGAGTGGAGAGGAGTAGAGTATAGTAGAGTATAGTAGAGTATAGTAGAGTGTAGTATAGTAGAGTGTAGTATAGTGTAGTAGAGTGGATTCCCGCAATCAAGCCGGTGATCACGGAATGGGAAAACTGGAGGCACGAGACGACAAACCAACGCCTCCAAACCTTCTCTCAAGCACGTGTTGAAAGGTAAGATGAACATGGAGTATTTCTTAGTGTAGTGACCAATACCCAACTTGGTATTCTTGGGTTTCTTGACCAAGACCTGCGCCAACTTCACTCTCCACTTCTCCTTCATCTTATTGATTCTCAACATGGCAAGCCCCATAAACGTAATCAACACCGTAGCAATAATACAAAAACTCCCTCCCAGATATCCTCACTCTTGGACTAGATATCCTCACTCTTGGACTAGATATCGTTTTTAAGCGAGTAAAATGCTCCAATGAAAGCACATCCAAGAATCAAACATAGCACCAGCTATGGACCCTAGCCACACCTGTTTTTGCAACCGCTTGTAAGTGACAGGATCATCCTGGTTTCCACAGAGGCCCTGCTTCAAGAACGCCAAGAGGACCGAAACAACCACCACGGCCTCCAAGGACTCTCTGAACACCACAAAAAAATTTGCACGTTAAAGACGTTAACCATTGGATATCACTCCCTGGTTAATCACAGGTCCTCCTGGAGCCGCAACCGTCGTTGCGGATCAGGCATTATCTTCTTTACAGGTTATGAGCCCGCAGTTCCGAAGTCACAACAGCATTAACTTCAATGGAAGGAGGAGGGCACGGAGTTTCAGAGATACACCGTATAAGAGGGCCAAGGAGGCAAGCCGTTGAGGAAACCGGCCGCCGAGGACTAAGAATCCAAGTTTTGCCGTCAGCATGAATAGCAGGCAAAACAATAGCATTCTTGAACGTTCTAGGTTGATACATAAGTGAACGCAGGCGAACTCCCTCCGAATCAATATGGCAGTCAAAGAAAAGTTCATTTGTTGAATGTACTGCAATAAGATTCGAGTGAATAGTTGGAACATGATACACCTTGGAGAGATGTATCGGGGGCAGATCGGGAACCGGAATAGTGAGTTGTCCGTAACCAAGGCAAGGCATTGGATGAGCATCAGCAGACCCAAAGGAATAGGAACCGTCAGAGACGTAATTCGTTAAGAGTGAGCCGTCATTCACCAAGTGAAAAGAACTGCCGGAGTCCATAAGGAACCCACAATGAGGATAGGTAGGTACACTGTTCATTGGAGTTATAGAATGAGAAGCTGAGTTCTCTGAGGAAACCCCACCTGCTGAAGTGATCGTGTTAACCTTTGCTTGTCCACCGGAATTGTTCAGAGCCAGATTCGTAGAGGTAGACTTGGAAGATTTTGAGTACCTTTTAGTCTTACCACCAGAGTTGCTTATTAGAATGTGATAGTAGCTAACTGTACCAACAAAGATCTCAACGGTAGATTTAGGGTAGTGGATAAGCTCAACGGTAGATTTAGGGTAGTGGATAAGCTCAACGGTAGAGTTATAGGCTAGTGGATAAGCTCAACGGTAGAGTTTTAAGCTAGTAGACAAACTCAACAATAGAGTTTTAAGCTAGTAGACAAACTCAACAGTAGAGTTTTAAGCTAGTAGATAAGCTCCTTTGTCTTCTCCTCGAATAAGGTACACCTCAGATTTCTTGGAGGCTTTACCGGCCAATCAACATGAACAGAGTGTCTGAAGTTTCAACAACTTTCTGGAGGTAGAACTTAGTCGTAGTAGTAGTAGTAAGTATTATAAGACTGTAGTAGTAGTAAGTGGTAAGTATTATAAGACTGTAGTAGTAGTAAGTAGTAAGTATTACAAGACTGTAGTAGTAGTAGTACTTAGTCAGTAGTAGTAGTAGTAGTACTTAGTCAGTAGTAGTAGTAGTAGTACTTAGTCAGTAGTAGTCCTTAGTCAGTAGTAGTAGTAGTACGTAGTGGTAGTGGTAATAGTGGTAGTAGTAATAGTAGTAGTAGTAGTAAGTGGTAAGTATTATAAGACTGTAGTAGTAGTAAGTGGTAAGTATTATCAGACTGTAGTAGTAATAGTAGTAGTACTTAGTCAGTAGTAGTAGTATTAGTAGTAGTAGTAGTAGTAAGTAGTAAGTATTATAAGACTGTAGTAGTAGTAGTAGTAGTAATAGTAAGTAGTACTAGTAGTAGTAAGTAGTACGTAGTAGTAGTACTTAGTCAGTAGTAGTACGTAGTAGTAGTACTTAGTCAGTAGTAGTACGTAGTGGTAGTAGTAATAGTGGTAGTAGTAATAGTGGTAGTAGTAGTAGTAGTAGTAATAGTAGTAGTAGTAATAGTAGTATTAGTAGTATTAGTGTAGTAGTACGTAGTGGTAGTACTAGTGTACTAGTAGTAGTAGTAGTAGTAAGTATTACAAGCCTGAGCGTCTGTGCCAGGACCAGAACACCAGAACTCTACTATTTAGTTCTTGAATACCTTCTGGGACTCTCGGCTATTCACCAGCTTTACTTCCAAACGACTCCGAATGGATTCCATGGTCATTTAACTGGTACGAATACTGCCAAGTCTCAATTACAGGTTATGAGCTTAACGGATTATCAGAAGATAATTCCTATCCAATAATTGATTGAGGGATGAAGAAAGAAGCTCCAAATATATAATGGGGACTTTGCCCATATTTATTGTTAGTATCAAATCGAACATCAACTGCCTGGAGGTATACCAAGATGGCTCCAAGAACCAGACCCACCAAAAGATCTCGTATTGATAATACTTCAATGAGCACTGACAACTCTTCTCCTCCTGAAGTAAACACTTGCCCTGAAATGTTTACATCTCTTGATGAGACTATGAGGTCAATGTCTTATAGTATGAGTCATGCAGTGGATATTAGTCCCTGGTGAATCACAGGTTATCCTGGTGCCGCAACTACAGTTGTGGATCTGGCGTTATCTAATCTACCGGTCATGAGCCATGCTAGTGTAGTACTAGTACAAGGCTACTCTACCACTTACAATACCATGTTCCCACTAAGTCGTATACTTATAGTGTAGTAGTATAGTGTAGTAGTATAGTGTAGTAGTATAGTGTAGTAGTATAGTGTAGTAGTATAGTGTAGTAGTATAGTGTAGTAGTATAGTGTAGTAGTGTAGTATAGTAGTGTAGTAGTATAGTGTAGTAGTATAGTGTAGTAGTGGTAGTAAGTAGTGGTAGTAGCTGTTGGACCCACCAGGGTACACACAATACCCATAAAAATCCTTCCAACCTACGAATGCCAATGTCTCGCCCAAGGCACCTTACCGTGACGTGGACTCATCCGTTCACCTTACCCCGTGACATGGAGTTTATCTCCCCAGCTTCAGTTCTCTGGTATCCACAGGTTAGCTATATAATTACCAGGATTCCCACTTAATATCAGTTTCCCACAATCCCTCCATTATTGCGTTACTGCAGAAAACATGACCATATACTGATCAGACCTTGCGATCTGTTCAAGCCCATTTCCACTGCCAAGACCTATATTAAGATATTCTTCCATCAAACCGAAGATCCAGAAATAGTACTACACCAAGAGGGGCTGTTAGGTTCTTGTTATAGCATTCGGTACCTGATCGTTTCTGTATCATTGATGATTCTTCAAAGAGGAATCTGAGAGGCTTATTCAACTTTGAAGAGAAACGTAGCATCGTAAACTCTTCGCCCAAGTTCTTCCGCTACAGAGGCGAGAGTGTGGAGGGAGAAACCGAAACCGACTTGGAGCAGGAAAGAGAAACCGAAACCGACTTGGAGCAGGAAAGACAAACCGAAACCGACTTGGAGCAGGAAAGAATTTGGGAATCCATCAACAAATCAACAGAACTCCCAGTATTAGATGTATTCAAGATTGTAACAGTAGTATTCAGTAGTCAGCACTAGTAGCAAATATTCATTAATCAGTATCAGTATTAGTAGTAGAGTACTAGAGTAGTACTAGAGTAGTAGTAGTAGTAGTAAGTAGTAGTCAGTAGTAGTAAGTAGTAGTCAGTAGTAGTCAGTAGTAGTCAGTAGTAGTCAGCACTAGTAGTACTTAGTCAGTAGTAGTAGTATAGTATAGTAGTAGTAGAGTAGTAGAGTACTAGAGTAGTACTAGAGTAGTAGTAGTACTAGAGTAGTAGTAGTACTAGAGTAGTAGTAGTACTAGAGTAGTAGTACTAGAGTAGTAGTAGTACTAGAGTACTAGAGTAGTAGAGTAGTAGTACTAGAGTAGTAGTAAGTTACATATAAGGAGTATGTGGTAAGTAGTACTAGTAGTGTGGATACTGGAATAGTAGAGGTGTAGGTATTGATAGGAATAGGATTGATGGTAGTGAGTACTAGGTGTCTTAGTCAGGAATCTGTATCACTAGTAGTATGTAGTTTAGTAGTATTAGTTAGTCAGTAGTAGTAAGGTATTTGAAGTAGTAAGTAGCCAGTACTAGCAGTTTTATTAACTGGTGTAGCAGTATTGGTGGTAGCCAGTACTAGTAGTTTTATTAACTGGTGTAGTAGTATTGGTGGTAGGTTTGAGTAGTGAGTAGTAGTTCTTAGTAGTGGTAGTCAGTATTGAGTGGGTAGTGTTAATGAGTGGGTAGTGTTAGTATTGAGTCGGTAGTGGGTAGTGAGTTCTTGGGGGTCCTAAAATTAGACAGGTAAACGCACCTACTTCTTTTGAAGGGTGGTTTACCAAAACAACTGGTAAAAAGAGGCCTTTGAAAAATAAGCCTATGTTTGAAAGTACCCCACTCACCAACACACGGCGTGGACCACGTGAGGCTGGTATTCAAGATTTTGCATTGACTTTTGTAGTATGAATAGGCATAGACGTCGTCAATCCACATATTGCTACTAAAGAGCATGCCTTACTAAAACTCACTATGATACTCACCATAAGGTTTCTTTTTCCCCAGCACTATTCGCTCACAATTCACACCACAATAAAAATGCAGTGCCATATAATTATCACAATAAAAATGCAGTGCCATATCTTTATCAGTGTGAGTGCTATGACAATACCAACAGTACGATCAAATATAGTACCACACCAGATCAGTACCACACCAGATCAGTGTCATGAGAATTGAGAATGTCTCGTCACATCAATAGGTAGTAGTCATAGTCACTACAATAGAGGTAACCAATATTAGCAGCAGTGACAACTAAAACACCTGAGTCTGATAGTGAGCAGGCACTAGTGTAGTACTATAGTTATAGTAAACAATAGTAAGTAGTAGTCAGTGGTCGTCTGGATGAGCAATTGGAGTTCTTCGTAGATGACTAGGAGGAGCAGCTGGGGCCAGGATTTGCACAGAACAGATGAGTTGTTGGCCACAGAGAGGGAGGGTTTTGACTAGTAGTGTAGTAGTGTAGTGTAGTAGTAAAAGGATAGCAGACCTGCCAAGTCAGTTAATCAGTTCAAGGGCAACCGAAACCTGATGGAATGCTGGTGAAGATCCATGATGTGAGTCATAATTTAGGTTCGTTTGGTGATGTTTCTGGTGTCATGAATAATCAACAATGAATGTTTGGCAGTGTCAGATATCTCAGATGTTTCCCAGAAGATCCTGAAGTCAAACAATTGATATTCACTTGTAGCATCTTTCTTGCCGCATGTAAATTACCATTTTCTTCGACACCAGCCAATGAAACAGCCAATGTAACAGCAAATGAAAGCCAATGAAACAGCAAAAGAAACAGCCAATGTAACAGCAAATGTAACAGCAAATGATGCCCCTGTCTGATTCTACTTGGAAGTGCCTTGTCCAACGATTTCCTGGATTTGTAGTCGATGACAATAAAAACAAGTTCGAAATAGCACATTCTTTCTGTTCTGCCGACCGGATGCATAAGAACCTCCGAGCTTCTAGCACGTCCATCAAAGCACGTCCTTTTGCGTTGGAAAATCAAGCATCTGCGGTCAAAGTCGTCGTCACTCAAGACCTCATTTCACGGACATGTGTAGTAGTGTAGTCTTAATAGCAGTGAGTACTAGTAGTAGCAGTGAGTACTAGTAGTAGCAGTGAGTAATAATAGTAGCAGTGAGTACTAGTAGTGTAGTCTTAATAGAAGTGAGTACTAGTAGTGGTCCTTTTGAGACTCAGGCCAATCGCGCCAAACCAGAGCACGCGATAACTTCACGCCTCAGAATTTCACTACTGAATGTGGTTGTTTCATAAGACCAGAATCATCTACCACTCAGAAAAAAAACATACCATAGACCATACAAGCCACTCTTTTTTGAAGATGAAAATATTGGAATGGGCATAAAGCTGAATGCCCTAGTATAGGTAGTTGCGGATGAGGATGGTATGGATGGGTAGTTGGAAGTCAGAATGGTAAGAAGGGGTAGTTGGTGGTGTGAATGACATGGTGGTGTGAATGACACGGAGGGGTAGTTGGTGGTGAGAATGACACGGAGGGGTAGTTGGTGGTGAGAATGGTATGAAGGGGGGCTTAGTAACTTCGCGCAGACTGCACGCTTACGGCCACCATAGTAATTCTGACCAGCTACGTATGACTTCACCCGACTAAACCATGAATACTTTTCTACTAGAAAGAAAATCTACTACTCACGAATAATCATTCATTTACCCATTACGTTTCAAATACGTCTTACTACTATGAGCTCTATACCTACTACCTGCTACAAAGCAGTGACTCTACTGCCATGCTTCTGAGACACAAGGATCACTACTGAAGACAGAGAGTCACTTGCCAACGCCATGTTTGAGGTTGGCGAGAGTGTGCTGCAGCTACGATTTTGGTGAGAGATTAATTTACTCTTCAACTCGGCGAGTTAGGAACTGATTTTGGAAAACTGTATGTTAAGACAGTAACGGAGTGTGCAAAACTGTGTGCTAATTTGACAGTGTTAGAACAGAGAAGGCAAAACTGTATGCTAATTTGACAGTGTTAGAACAGAGTGTTTCATCACTCTCATGTCCCGGTATAGAAGAAATCAAAACCTGGGTTTCTGCAAGCGAGACGGGTCCTGGAGTGTATTGTTTTCGAGAAAGAGTGACGGCATAGTGACAGGATACTGATAGGAGTACCCACTACACGCACGGGCACTTACCAGGGAATATCTGGAGGAATAGTCACTTGAGAATTCGGAACAATGAATATTCTGGGTCCTGAGGTCCCGAGTAAGTGAACACCCGAATCCAATGAATCTCATGACCCAATGAATCTCATGACCCAATGGTTTACGAAACTGAGTATTCTGAATACGTCATAGGCTATACTGACTGGACCGACCTAATGGAAACACGTCTCTTTTTCTAGTCCCACTACCACTCTACTCTATTACGATCATGGTCACCTCGAATCTTGGTACAACATTGCCAAAGAGGAAGCGATGTATCATGTGGAGAAAGCAAAAAATTGGACTAACTAAAATGGGACTACCCTTTTCTGTATGAATATATACAGGGACATGAATGGAAATGTTAACCATGATGGAGTAATGTTCCTGTGTCTGTTTACAATACAAAAGTATTATGTGATGTCATGAAGACATAGAAATGATAGGTGTAGACTTATGTCCAGTTAATTCACATAAGGTCATGACGGTCGGACAGACTTGTATATTGGAACGATAATGCATATGCATATGTTAGACCTTGGACTAATTCTCATCAGGCAATCTCCGTACTTACCGGAATATGGCTGATGATCGAAAACCCAATTCTGAATGCATGTTCCATTGCCACTTTTTATTTAAGGACTTCAAGCCCTTGGCGTGACCCTTTGGAGCCGTTAGGGACTCAATTAAAGAGTCCGAGTGTCACCAAAAGATCAGCGTCTTGGAAATGACCGGGCTTGAGATTCCATGGATTCTTAACAAAGGACTGCATGATGGATGCAAGATCCCGGGAGTGATCACCTTGCCAAGACAATGCACTGATAAGCGTGCCTATCGTGACTTCAAAGGCATTTCTGGGGATGCCATATAGACATGGATGTGGTTCTATAAAGCCCGGCGGAGCACCCCGTGGCTCTGGCGTTTTTCCACTACCTCCAGCTTCCATGAAGAAACATCACGTGTTGTTGGCCTCTCTTATCGGGTCCTTTGGCTGCACAGCTTGGGCCGAACCCATCAAACCTTTGGTATTTTTTGCAGAAGTCAATGGCACTCTTGTACCTCTTTCTGGAACATCGCTTTCAGCGTTTCAAGACTCCAAAAGTGTCTTTACTTATGGACATCCACAGGCGGTTCCTGCCCACTTCACCTTAACACAAGAGAAATACGCATACTCCATCAACTCGTCCAATCTGGAAGTTGCCCTACTGGGTGTTTCTGCAGTACGGCTTGGGAAACCGGTAATGTATTTCAGTCCTAATGTGCAGCCCACTCGGTTGCGTTTGAGTTCTGAGAATAAGCTTCTTCACGGACCTTTCCATGCGTGCAAATCAACTGCTGATAGTGCAGTGCGCACCATTTTCTACCAAATGGATTCTCCCGTCCTGGGACTTTGCACCAAGGTACATCTCTACCTCTTGTCTCAGGAAAAGGAGTCTGCAAAACGCCCTGAACAACTGCTTACTAATGCTGTAGCTGAGACAGGCCAGAAAGGTTCCGGCTCCGAATTGGCCTGGGCTTTTTTTGCCAAAGTCAATGGGTCCCTTGTGCCTCTCTCCACCAAGGAACGCCGTCCTGGACTCAGTATTCTTGTTTATGGAAACAATTCCGATGCTGCAGTGTTCAGTAAGCAAGAAGGCTACGCTGTCATAACAGGCAACTCCACCGTGCACAACGTGGGGATATATGACCACCTTCTTAGCGTGGGTTCTCCTTTTCCACAGAGGACTAAAATGGAACTTGATGATACACTGAGGGTGGTCAACTCGAGATACTACTCTTGCCCGAGTGTGCACGGCCTCAGCACCATTAGTGACCGGAGACTTTGGACTCAGTGTTCCGAAGTGGAGATTTACTTTTTACATTATGACCAGAAAACACGGACCCCGGTGATGAAGCTGCAGGCTGGGACTTTTCTTGAAGACCAGAAACTTGAGCCCTTTCCAGACCAAAAGTTTTCTCCGGACCAAGAGTTTTCTCCAGACCAAAAGTTTTCTCCAGACCAAAAGTTTTCTCCAGACCAAAAGTTTTCTCCAGACCAAAAGTTTTCTTCAGACCAAAAGTTTTCTCCAGACCAAAAGTTTTCTCCAGACCAAAAGTTTTCTCCAGACCAAAAGTTTTCTCCAGACCAAAAGTTTTCTCCAGACCAAAAAAGCAGAAACTCTTCATCGGTGACCAAGGACGTGCCCTTCTTGTTATTTGTAAAGGCACACAATATCAACGTGGCTCTTGGGTCATGCATATACCCCTTCCAAGGAGTCAATTACAGTGTCATGGTCTATGGGCCGACGGTGGGAGACCCCGTGGTGTTCAACTTGGAAGGCAATGCAGCCGTCAGCAGGGACACGGTCGATGATGGGTACCTTGGCATATACAGCGGCACACTTACTTTCGGGCGGACCATTCCTTTGACGAATTTACAGTTGGACGAGCGGCTCAGGCTCCGCAATGCCGTGTACTATTCGTGCTGGACCTTTCGTTCTTACTACCTCATCACCACTGTTATGGTTTCCCCATACTGTAGCGAAGTGGAACTCTACTTTGAGCATGACGACATGGGAGCCACTGGAACTGTGCCTTTAAAAGAGAAGGTGTTTGGAAAAGAAGGAAATGAAGTGGACCACCGCAATCCGGGTCGGACGTCAGCGTGATCTTTTTTGGGTGGTGAATTATATGTATGCTTTGTATATGTAGTACTAGCCTATACATAGTATATTCTACTCCACTCTACTACTCTACTCTACTACTCTACTACTCTACTACTCTACTCTACTACTCTACTCTACTACTCTACTCTACTACTCCACTACTCTACTCTACTACTCCACTACTCTACTCTACTACTCCACTCTACTACTCTACTACTCCACTACTCTACTCTACTACTCCACTACTCTACTCTACTATACTGTTAGATCCACGATAGGAGGGCCCTGGTTTTAGAGGATTCATGAAGCCTACTCTTTCCGTCATAAAAATGACCATCAGAGTTTGCATACTATGATGACAATCCTCACCAATGTTCAGATGACGAGTTTTTCGATACCACGTTCGCTTCTTAGTTCTATGAGCCACTTCGGTTCTTCTCTTTGGGAACTTTGGGGACCAGTGACCAATACAAGTTTAGAGTAGTAGAGTAGTAGAGTAGTAGAGTAGTAGAGTAGTAGAGTAGTAGAGTAGTAGAGTAGTAGAGTAGTAGTAGAATATAATTACGGTTGACGTGGTTACATAAGGCACTATGCATTTAGAATAAAGCTAAAAACCAAAGGCGTGAAATGGCCACTGATATCTTAGCCGTTAACAGTGTATATGTCTCTAGTACCCTGCCTCGTCAATTCTTCTTGTAGTGGATCGAGCAGACACGAACGTAAAGTTAAAGTGCCAGAATTCACTCCAATCAGACATCACAAAAGGTGTTAGTTCATCTAGAAAGCCGGACGGAGGCCATGGAAGAGGTTTCAGAGGTGTAAAAAGATGATAAGTGTAGAGTTAGCTCTCTCTCTCTCTCTGTCAATTTGCAAACCCACGAATCGGAGCTAGTTACAGAATATTGTCTAGGAGAAACGTATCAAGGTGTGCTCTACTCTCAGATCCAGAAATATTCAGATCCAGAAACTGTCTAGCTCATCATGTTATCCTGGCACCTCGTACAGTTGAGGTTGAGGAGCGGCGTTATGGGATGACCATTGCTGGGATTGGACTGCGTCGGCTCAAATTACCTCACTTTGTAGAGCACTGTCCAGGTGGATCGAACAGTAGAGTCATAGGTAGTATATTCATGGATTAGTATAGTATTAGGTGTAGTATCGGGCATAGTTTCAGATATAGTTTCAGGTATAGTCTCAGGTATAGTTTCAGGTAGTATAGTGATAGATTAGTATGGTCATGGATTAGTGGTGTATTCCTGGTCCAATACCTGACTCATCAATTAATCTCATTATTATGGACTCCTCGTCATTGTTCATTTCACTTTCATGGCCAGTTTCCTGTCTGTAAAAAGAAACATTATTGAACATAAAAGTGTAGTCCCATATCTAAGTGAAGGAAGAGGTGTAGTGTAGTTAGTGTAGTGTAGTTAGTGTAGTGTAGTTAATGTAGTGTAGTTAATGTAGTGTAGTTAGTGTAGTGTAGTTAGTGTAGTGTAGTTAGTGTAGTGTAGTTAGTGTAGTGTAGTTAATGTAGTGTAGTTAGTGTAGTGTAGTTAATGTAGTGTAGTTAATGTAGTGTAGTTAGTGTAGTGTAGTTAATGTAGTGTATTCATGAAACCTACTCTAGCCATTGTAACAATGGCCATTCCCAACGTCTTGGCCTTTCGAATATTCTGGAACAATCCTTACCATTGTTGTAGTGGAGGTTTCCGCTACTACGTTTCCTCAAAGTTATATGAGCCACTTCGGTTCTTTTTTAGAGGAACCATCAACGAGCAAACTATGAGTAAGCTATAAATGTGTTAAAGAACATAACGCACTATACTATACTACCACACTCCACTCCCCTATCAATATTTTTAGATCACTATACTATATTTTTAGATCAGTGTACTATTGTTAGATCACTATACTATACTGTTAGATCACTATACTATATTTTTAGATCACTATACCATATTTTTAACTCACTATACCATATTTTTAACTCACTATACAATATTGCTAAATCGTTATACTATACTCTCAGATCACTATACTATATTTTTAGATCAGTGTCTTATATGTTAGATCACTATACAATATTGTTAGATCAGTGTATTATATTGTTAGATCACTATACTATACTTATTGACAGAAAAGCTTTATTAGTGGCTTCGCACTACTTGGTTCTGCCTATCATAAATATTCTACACCATAATTATCTAAAGTGAA
>NKZC01000205.1:0-29407 GCA_002374385.1 Metschnikowia borealis
CCCTGAAGTACCATACTAGAGAGAATTATTGGAGATCAACGTCATAACAATTCCAAACTATTCAGAGGTGAGTGCGAAAGCTCAACATATCTTAGGGGTGTAGTCTTGAGAACAGATAACTTATACCCAACTAAGGTACAAGGTAAGACTTTCCTAAACTTTTGAAGCTTAATATTCGCACAGAGCGTTTTCTGGCTTGTGTGGTTATCAGAATTCCGTGCAAGACGCCTGCACCTGTGCAGAAGTCTATTGATTTAGGAGGCTTTTGACTCAGGAGGACTACCAAAAGCTCTTATGGCTAAATCAAAGTTCGACCGGCGTTTCAGAGGCCCTTATGTTTCCTAGAGCATGTTTTTTTTCCATTGCATATAAAAGCCCGGCTTCCTATGGCTTTCTTACCCATCAACAATGTTCACAAAACACGTCTCTCTTTTGCCATTAGTGGTGATATCGGCCGCTGCACTCTTAACCTCCATTCCAGAGCCGTTGGAGAAACACAACGGTTTCAAAATGGACCTTTCAATTTCGATCGGACTTCATCATGCAATTGGATCTTCGTCCCGAAATTCCGACTTAAAGTAATATTAAAGTACTATTAAAGTACTACTAAAGTACTATATTAAAGTAGTTGTTATCCTCCGGTTACGTCAGGTACTCTGGCTCTTATGTTTAGTCGGCGATGATTCCTTTGAGGGAGCAATCTAAGGTACTTAATTACTTTTAGAGAAGAGGGCGTACGACTTAGCACGAGAACAATCGCGATGAACGCCGTCTCAACATCGTACAATTTTGGGCCTCAGCGTCTTGATATGGCCATGGTTAGGATTAGACAGTGAGGGCTCAAAATATCTCAATAGGTAGGCTACTGCCTATGATGAATTTAACAGTAGGATATTGTAGTAGATATTGTAGTAGATATTGCAGTAGATATTGCAGTAGATATTGCAGTAGATATTGTAGTAGTTATTGTAGTAGTTATTGTAGTAGTTATTGTAGTAATTATTGTAGTAGATATTGAAGTAATTATTGAAGTAATTATTGTAGTAGATATTGAAGTAATTATTGAAGTAATTATTGCAGTAGATATTGTAGTAGATATTGTAGTAATTATTGTAGTAGTTATTGTCAGTTTCTCTTCTGCAAAGAGCCATTCCCTTCCTAAGCCTCAGACCCAGAATGTTTCTTCCACAGTTGCTGACCAGGTCTGGGCTTGGTGCAAAATGATGTGTTCTAGAATCCGAACTGAGTAGTACCAGTAGCAATGAACTCGCCACTCAATGAAATAGACTCGCCACTAAATGAAATAAAGTCGTCACTCAATGAAATAAAGTCGTCACTCAATACACCAGGCCCCAGATGGCTTCTTTGGGAACAACATTCGAGGCATTGGCACAGGATCTGTGGCTACAGGTATCGTAGAGAGAAGAAAAGAAGAAACAAAATAAAAGACTATTGGTGTTAGTGAGTATATAGTTTTAATTAAATATAGTGCAATAATTATTATTAAGCACGGTGGTAGTGGTATGGTGAGGCTCTGCGAAAACATGGGTTATCAAGGCAAAAAAAGAATTTCAAATCCAGAGAATGTCATACTGTATTGTCCAGGGATTGGTTAGTAGTAGTTAGTATCATAGTAGTCAGTAATTAGTAGTGTAGTAGTAGTAGTGTAGTAGTAGTAGTAGTGTAGTAGTAGTAGTGTAGTAGTAGTAGTAGTAGTAGTAGTAGTAGTAGTAGTAGTAGTAGTAGTAGTAGTAGTCAGTAAGTAGTAGTGTAGTAGTAGTAGTAGTAGTAGTAGTAGTCAGTAAGTAGTAGTGTAGTAGTAGTAGTGTAGTAGTAGTAGTAGTGTAGTAGTAGTAGTAGTAGTAGTAGTAGTGTAGTAGTAGTAGTAGTAGTAGTAGTTTTCAACTTTTGTTTTAGTATATATTAATATACAGGGATATGTAAGTTGTAGAGTAGACACTATAGAGTACACTATAGAGTACACTATAGAGTACACTATAGAGTACACTATAAAGTAGTAGAGTAGAGACTAGAGTAGCAACTAGTACAGACTAGTTTACAGCAGTCATGCTATTAGACACTATGCACCGTCTTGGCAATAACCAGTTGGTGATTCCGCTGTACACTACTTCAGCAGACCGATGCATCCCTCTGGAGACTCATCGATGAGTGAATATATGAAGCAGAACAGAGTGAAGTAAATTGAATCTAGCAAAACACTGACTACTGACGTGGTCGTACAAATGTGGTACCAGCAGAATCAAAAGGATTTGAGAAATTTACAAACGAAAGAGATGAAGAACCTTGTGATGGAACGGAATACCGATCTATAATTGGCAAGCTACTCTTTGCTGCAAACACTGTTCGTTTTGACATCAATTTCATAGTGCTGAAACTTTCCAGATACCTAAAAGATCCGTTGAACAAACATTTAAGTGCTGCTAAAAGAGTACTTCAGTATCTCAAAGGCACAACGACATTTGGTCTCATATAAATGGTCTTGTCAATCTTACCGTTAAGAAAGGCTGTTTTCACGTCCATCTGATGAATCATCATCCTATGGTGAGTAGCAAGTGCAAGAAGAATTCGTAAACTTGCATAGGAGAATACCGGTGCAAACGTCTCTTCATAGTCAATACCCTCAACTTGTGTATAACCTTTAGCGACTAATCTTGCCTTATACTTGCCACCGTCTTTTATCGTGAAACCCCACGGCACCCTATAGGTGTGACATCAGGAGGACAGATTTTGGGAAAACGTTTGGCATCAGAAGGACAGATTCTGGGGAAAAGGTTTGGTTTTCCTCATGCGCCTTCATCTCAGCATTGCATGCCTCTTTCCAGAAGATCCAGTCGTCTGACCTCTGTGCCTCAGCATAAGATTGGGAATTAGTGGGAGTCTGATTGGAACTTTAAAGAGAGTCTGATTGGGAGTTAGTGGGAGTCTGATTGGGAATTTGGTGTGGAGAGTCGGTACGTGCTCCCACCAGTGACACCAAAGAATGCCCTGTGGTGGGAGCTTCCCTGGGATAGCTTCTAGGAGAATCAACATTGATATTCTGTGGCTCTCTAACATCCGGGATGATATCCTCCAAGGAACGATAAACGTATCCCTGAGTCAGTCCAAGTCTGACCGTGTAATTCTTTTGAATTGCAGCAAAAGGATATTCAGCCATTCTCCCTCGAGAGCTAAGAATAGCAGTGGTAGTCGGTAAGACACCTGTTAGAGACCTGTCAAGGGTACTGAACTCTGTAGAATGCGTTTGGCCGAATGCGTTTGGCTGAATGCGTTTGGCCGAATGCGTGCAGTCGCTTTTGGTATTTGATGGTTGGCGTAGAGTCCCCTGCAGAACTCAGGCCATTACACTCAGCTGACTTGTTCACAACCTGCGGATCCAGCAGGACAGTGGAGTGTGCAAGTCGAGGTTTCAGGGTCTGTGACAGCGCAGTCTGATTCCTTTTAGTGACGGTAGGGGACGGGATGGTATTAGCTAGCCTGTTAGGGCCTTCAAGCTGAGTCGAACATCCACGCACAACCGCCTGTCCCTCCACAGATTTCCCGGAATTTGTGGGATAACGGAACAATGAATCAAACGTATCGGAGATTAGTTTCGATGTTCGAGTATCAAAACGCTGTTCGAGTATCAAAACGCTGTTCGAGCATCAAAACGCTGTTCGAGCATCAAAACGCTTGTTTGCAGGAGGTGGTCTTATGCCACCTGGAATTACAAGTCCCGATTTGCGTAAGATTGCAAGATCACTCGGCGCAAACTCATATTGACGAAAGTAGTATTCATTGTCAACAAAAGTAACCTGCGACGAGTCAAACACCTGGGGGGATCATAGACTTTTATTACTACTATTTTTATTACTACTACTTTTATTACTACTATTTTTATTACTACTAATTTTATCACGACCGTGTTCTGTGAATAAAGTGACTTCCTGACTCAAACTCGTGTGTGCTTCACGGGATCCTCCAAAAAGGTATATACAGCCCGCCCATCAATGTACAACTCCAAATTCAAAACCTGGTCTTGCTGAGTATTCAAACTTGGAATAATCTGTAAATAATTGGGGAAAAAACAAACTCCAAAAATTGTCTTAGGTTACGGGAATTACAATTTTTCGGATAATTATACATATTTGCTTAATTTCAGTAACTTCACTTGCCTAAAATTAGTCTGTAAATATATCTAGTAATCAGATCCCGGAAATTCTTGTGGTTGTTCACTCTGAAGTTAGCCTACAAAATTGTCTCTGAAACTTGGAATCCCATCAGAAATATCATGAATTACTACTACTTTTATTACTACTACTTTTATTACTACTACTTTTATTACTACTACTTTTATTACTTCTACTTTTATTACTACTAATTTTATTACTACTACTTTTATTACTACTACTTTTATTACTACTACTTTTATTACTACTACTTTTATTACTACTTTTATTACTACTTTTATTACTACTTTTATTACTACTACTTTTATTACTGTACTACTTTTATTACTACTACTTTTATTACTACTATTTTTATTACTACTAATTTTATTACTACTATTTTTATTACTACTAATTTTATTACTACTAATTTTATTACTAATACTTTTATTACTACTACTTTTATTACTGTACTACTTTTATTACTACTACTTTTATTACTACTACTTTTATTACTACTTTTATTACTACTTTTATTACTACTTTTATTACTGCACTAATTTAATTACTACTACTTTTATTACTGTACTACTTTTATTACTACTAATTTTATTACTGTACTACTTCTATTACTACTACTTTTATTACTACTAATTTTATTACTAATACTTTTATTACTACTACTTTTATTACTATGACCACCACGATTAGGACTAGGTCCAAGATATGCACAAATTACCAGACGTTGAGTAAACTTGTTCGTCTGTTGTTCCGTTGGAAGCATAACTATGGCTTTGCAGCCAAAAGGATGGAGAAGATGGGGACTAACACCATCAGTACCATGCCATAATCGATTAGGTGTTTGAAAATTCAAAATGGCTTTAGGCGTCTGATTGAGCAAGAGGACGGCCAAGCGAACAGGTTCAGACCAAAAATAGACCGGCACTGAGCCCAGAATGAGAAGTGTTCTGGTTTTGTCCTGGATGGTCCGATTCAGTCGTTCAGCTATACCATTTTGAAAAGAGGAGTAGGTATCCGTAAATGAAAACTCTGCAACACACATGAAACAAATCTGAAATAGGGCTGTAACAGTCTGAACCACCTGGAAATACCTGAACCATATGGAAATACCTGAACCATATGGAAATACCTGAACCACCTGGAAATACCTGAACCACCTGAAACACACTTGAAACAACTCTGAAACACACCTGTAACTCTGAAACACACCTGTAACTCTGAAATAGGGCTGTAACAGTTTGTAACCCATCATAAGGTGACTAAAGGCACTAGAATGAGATGGAATATTTCATTCAACTGCCTGTTTAAACTGCGACACCCGTGACAACACCCGGACAACACCTGTGACATCAGCTTTGAGTGGCTTACCTGGGTTCCGTGGTTTACATAGACAGTACTGGTATCCACTAGTAGTGTAGTAGTAGTAGTAGTAGTAGTAATAGTAGTAGTAATAGTAATAGTAGTAGTAGTAGTAGTAGTAGTAGTAGTAGTAGTAGTAGTAGTAGTAGTAGTATAGTATTAAATAGGGCTGGATAATCTGGAACACACCTGAAACATACCTGAAACATGGACGTAATGAGCTTGAGTCTCTCACTGATAATGCATAAGCATATATTCTCGTGATACTTTAACATAGAGAATACTGCAAATCGCAAACTACTTTGAAACACTTCTGAAACAATCCTGAAACAATCCTGAAACAAGCCTATGGCCGAGTCACTCGCCAAATATGAATGTATAGAGCTGACGTATCACGTGATAGATCAACCTACAGTAAGACTGCAAATTGAAATCTATCAGTCTGAAACATGGACTAAGATCTTAGTAGAATGTACGGTATACAGTATATCACGTGATACACCACTATAAACAAACAGCAAATCCCAAACAGATCCGAAACACAGCCCCTACAGATCTGAACCGATCTGAAACAATCCTCAAACACAGCCCTGGAGTCTAATCTTCAAATCCGGAAACTCTAAACTGCACATCACGTGACGCACTAACATACACTCCACACTAATCCCAACAATGAACAGCCTGAACCTGAAACAACAATAAAACAACAACAAACCAATCCTGAAACAATCCCATTACTCATCCCAAAAATCCCCCTGCACTACATATCGGCAGTGTGTAGATCCGTCGATCTCGATCCCGATCTGCTGGTGTACGGATGTGTACCGCATATCTATATCGTCAAACTCGCACCTCCAACTTCCTCCTCCCATGCCGTTTGCCAATACCTTTTGGTCTGCAGATTACGTTTCCGGAATCGAGCGGCTCAATACCCAACTGCAGCTCTCGTTGGGCCAGCTCCATGAGCTCCGCTCAGTGGTGTTTTCTTATATGAAGTGCTTCCATGGCTCGGGAGAGGCGCTTGCCCAGATCTGGGCCCGGGGTTACCCGCACGATAGTAGTTTCCGGGTGTCACGTGGCCAACGGATGCCGGGGTCTCGCCGGGTGGTGTCACGTGGCTCTCCTCGTGTGACACTGCTGCCTCTGATTGGTCTGACTCTGCTGACTCTGCTGCCTCTGGGAAGTGTGCTGGGCGCCGTGGTGGGTTGCTTGGGAGGTCTGGGTGCGGGTCTGGGCCCGGTTCTCTCCTACGACCTGCATACCGACACCATGGACCTTGATTCTGTGTTTCGCCTGTGTGTCAATAATGCCAATCTTCATCTGGGTCACTTCCAGCAATTGGCCTCGGCCATCGACGACTCGGTGTTGGCCCCTCTTACCGCATTCATTAAGACGCATGAACCGCACGTGACCTCGGCCCTTGCTGATCTCCACGACTCTTATTCGAAGTACTCCTCTGCATATACCGCCCTCGATGCGGTCCGCCAGCAATATACCACGACTGCCCGACTCGGTGATTTCGGCCCGGGCCCAGGAACAGGCTCAAGTTCAGGATCCAGTGGCTCTATGCAGGAATCGGAAGATATGCAGGATGCAAACGTCTCCTCCTCTCCCAATTCTCCATTGGAGTTCCCCCTTTCCGTTCCCGGAGTGATTGAGTTCGCTAACCAAGCAGAGCTCTCGGTTTTTCTTCAAAACATCATCTCGTCCGTGCCCATAACCAAGCGCAAAATCCCCCTTCCGGGCTACTCCAACGATATTTTCTGTGCAGAACACCTCTGTGATCTGTTCATGAAGAAACGGCCCAAAGGTTTCAACCCCACGAGATCAAATACCGAGAAATTGGGCCAGGCACTTCTCGACTGGAAGCTTATAGTGGGCACGGGTTTTTTCGCCAAGAAATTCACCCTGGGAAACATGTGGTTCCAATGGTCGGATACGGCGGTGCAGCTCAGCCTTAACTCCGGGCAAAATTCGGAGTCCAGCTCCCAAAAATCTAGTCCCAAATCCGACACCCACGGCTTCCCCTCCGAGGTTTCGAGCCCCAACTCTAAAAAAAGTGCATTTAACTCAGAAAAGGCCAAATCTCTCGACGATACCTTGAGCAATCTCTCGCTCTCCACCAGCAAAAGGTTCAGCGGAGTCCTCAAAACCATGAGCACTTTCGGAAAGCCGCAGTACTCCGAGCAGGAATTACTCGATTTGGAACAACAATACAATGAGTGCTACGTGGCCTTTTCCTCGTATCGCCACGACTTGGAGGCACATATCCTCAACATTTCTCTGCATATGGAGCGCTTTGAGCGGGCCAAAATCAACCTCATCTACAATACCTTGGCCACGCTCAACCATGTGCTCAGCACACATCTTCAAAACGCTTCTCAAGCGGCTCGGGACAATGCGGCCCGTTTTCACGAGTTTAATACTCCAGAAACTCATTTGGCCGAGCTCCAGAAGACCACTCATCATTTCAGCCTGGGAATCTACTTCCCCTCGCTCTTGGTGCCGGATCCAACGCCCGGAGCAAGGCCTGCATCCACCAGCAACATCCAAAACATCAAGCTCAACTTCAATCTCTTCAAAGACGTGGCCGTGCAGCTTAAAAGTGACGACCCTGCACCCAGCCGACGGTCGACGCCGCTTTTCCTCTTTGAGGCGGTCAAACTTTTGGAAAAAAAGCCCCTGAAGCTCATAGCTCATGAATGGATGCAGCCAATCAGCTTCGAGAAGTATTGGGAAGCTAAGAACGAACTTGTTCTGCTTATCCAGAACTTTGAGCTCGAGTCGGCAGTCAATGTGCAGAACGAAGCTGCCGTGGAGGCTCTGATCATCATGGCCTGCATCCAGCACCTTTCCAAGCTAGATCTCTCGCTGCAAGTGAACTTTTTGAAGAACTGGTTGCTTGAAATTGGAGATTCTGTGATTCCTTCCACGGTCTATGACTCTCTCATCAGCCTCTACAAGCTCAAAAGCGACACGAGTCCAGAAATGGCGGAAACAACCCGGATCTTGGGCACAATTCCACGGGGGAACTTGAGTTCTTTGGTATTTCTCCTCGATCACGTGTCCCACGTTTTTGAGCTAGACAAAAAGGAACAAGACGAGAAGGACGACCCACATGACGAGGGACGTGACTCGTCGGATATCCAGAAAGTGGCGGTGCAGTTGAACCTGATGGAAAAGTTAGGGGCCATTCCATTTGTTCACGTGATCATGCGGCCTTCGGTGGTCAAGCACAAGAGTGGCTTCAAACCGCCGATTCAGGAGTACACGCAGTTGCTTTCCATATTGTTGCAGCAAGACTGCAGGCAAACGTTGTTCCAGACGTTATTGGCCAATGAGGAGCAGTATGACCAGAGGCAAGAGCAGCAGAAGCAGGCATTGGAGCTCCAGAAGCGCAATTTGGCTTTTCAACGGGAGCAACAGGCACGTGAACAACAGGCACGTGAAAAGGCTGACCCGGCTCCATTCGCCCATGTGGCTTTGACTCCTGCAGAAAGTGGACAAAAAAGCACCGAAAAATCGATCGAAAAGGGTGAAAAAGGCCATAGAACTCGCCGGAGTTCCGACAACGACGGCCTTAAACCAGAAAACTTCGCCCTCCGCCCGTTCCGCACCGGTGCAACGCCCAGGGCTTCTCCTTCGGCGTCGCCAGTCAACCGGGGAAGGTCCCGGTCCATCGAGGTGACGGGATTGCCCAAAACAGTAATTACTCCGTTGGACTTGGACCAGGAGTAGCCTCCGTACAGACCTCCAGCGTCATTAACCAAAGAACTAGAGTCAATATAGTATTTATTTAAGCAACCACATGAAATTTTTCATAAACCAATCATTGTAGGGATTGCTGGGTAGAGTTTTCCAGTGGTCTAACGTATTACTATAAAGGACTGTTATAGTACTATTATAGTAGAGAGACCTAGAAACTCTATATCAATCATTCGAATGAAAACAAACACACATACCATTTAAAGTCGAGTATTTGTCTGCATTTCGTTGTGTTTCTGTTAGTGCCCATTTTTTGACGTCCACTTTTGGTTACTTCCATTGGTTAATTCCATTTAGACTGATGCCTCAGTTTGTCATGATCATGAGAAAACGTGAACCCAAGTCCCTGAATCAGGCCTGAAACATTGCTTGGTGTATTTGAATGAAAAATGCACACTTTTCGTAATCAATGCAAACCATGATTATTCATTTCGAAACAACATTGAATCCTTTATTCTTGCATCCGTGCTCCTTGTCGCCCGACTCTATCTAGAGTTGTCTCGGACTTTATTCCCTCGTGTCTCAATGTTCTATTCCTTTCTGTATCTCAGTTTGGGGGCTTCTTTGCACTCCTCATGCACCTTCCAAAGCGTATGCCGATCTCATAGAGGTTCCCCCAACAATTGCCGATCTCCATCAAATAAGGAGCAATCGATGGTCTCCGCTGATTTAAAATCACATCTTGGCCTGGAGGTGGACAAGAATATGGGAGAAATATGTCATTGTTGAAAACTTCTCCAATGCCAATCACGACAACAAGGCATCTCTATTGGTGGCACAATCATCGTCCCGAAGGCCAATCCGTACTCTTATTCAATTGTCAGTAACAGAGAGGAGTATAGATTAGAGAGATGCTTGATCTGAAAAGCTGCTCATAGCAAGAAGTGAGCTTCTATTTCGAACGAATGTGGAAAATAGTCCAACCCCAAAAATAGTATGTCAATCAAGAATTTCACAAAGGATTGGTTCCTGAAGATTCTTTTCGTTTCGTGTTTTCACTTTCTCCCACCTCCAGTCATGGTATTTCCTGACGAATGTACGGGCATTTTTGAAGTTGGGCCGCTGATATTTGTGCCACAGCCCCACCTGGTGGAACCAATACTGTGATAGTCGACATCCCAAAGAAAACTGATACCATCACTAGTACATACAGTGGATTAATACCACTACTAATAACATTGCTGATGATTGCATTGATGATGTTGTGATTGAGGTGCCTCTGCTCACTGTTACAATCACTGCTTACTGGACTGTTTTACTCCTCTCAACGCCGAGTTATCTTTAAGTTTGAAGGAGCCAAGTAAAGAACCTGGTAGTCAAGTAATGTTCTGAAATAATGAAACAAGTAAGAAACTAAGTAATGAAGCTAAGTAAGGAACCAAGTAATAAAGTATTGATCTGAAGTAATGATATGAAGTAATGATATGAAGTAATGGTGTAAGGAACGAAGTAAGGAACCAAGTAAGAAAATAATGAAAGAATGAAAAAATGAAAAAATGAAAAAATGAAAGAAGAAGCGGATGGAGGAAAAAAGAAGGGTGAGACTCGGGGGAAGGGTGCCCCTTTATATACATTTGCCCTCGCCCCCGCCCTGTTTATTTGCAGCCACTGGCCATGCAGGAACAGCGCGCAGTGAGGAATATATAAGGAACCGCTCCCCCCCCACTCTCCCTTCAAAAATTACGGAAAAAAATAGGGAGAAAAGTAAGGGTTACCAGATTTCCACTTTAATTACTGCTTCCTGGAATAGAAGCACGGAAAGCCAAAGACCAATGACCAAAGACTAATGACGAATGAACGACCAAAGACCAAAGACCAATGACCAATGACGAATGAACGACCAAAGACCAATGAGCGACCAATGACTAAGAGCCTTGAATACTCTGAATTGAAAGGATAGACGGAATAACTCTAATGTTGGACTATACCAACACTCATTTGTACATTGATTCGATGTCATCAGTATGATCAGTCTTACTTCAGGAGTTAGGACCGGTCTTTGTAAAGAAGAGATGGTACTAAAAGAGATAGTCCTTGCATTGGGGAGACAGTCCTTGAATAGACAGTACTGGCATTCAAGAGGTCATGGTACGGGTTTTACCACGATTTCCATACTGGTGTGGAGGTGCAAAGACTTGTACCATCTATAGTCCATTGATATAAGTTTATTCCTTTCTGCCTGACTTCCTATACCCAACCCTACGTACTATATTCACGCTCTATCAAGCTTTTTGCAGTATTGGCTCCAGGCCTATCCTTCATATACCTTGATTCCTTCTAATTATTTGGTAGGGGTACATTCCATAGTAGTCCAGTGACTGTGTAATACACTAGTACGTGGATATTATAGGTTGAGGGCCTCAAAAGCAAATTCGACTGAAATACACGAATAGGTACTTGTCAATCGAATCCTTGGCCTGAAAAAGTTCCGGGATCTTTCAAATAGGACGCAGGTACCGCGAATAATTGACATTCTAGCAGTCCGTATAAGAGTTTGTAGTAGGAGTTCATAGTAGAAGTCCATAATAGGAGTTCATAGTAGAAGTCCATAATAGGAGTTCATAGTAGGAGTCCATAGTAGGAGTTTTTAGGCTGGTGATATTCTAAACATTTACTCCACAAGGTACATGGCTCTTTCCTTTAGAGAGTGGTATATTGAAATATCTGCACTCGTTATAAAGATCCCCACTCACTCTTAAGAATTGCCTTTGTAAAGACCATAGGTAGTCAAAGATCTATCACTATGGCAACACACTAGCGGGAGTAGTAGTATACTATAGTGATGAAGCCATGGTGTTGATGTTGATGATGTTGAGTTCTTAGTATTGCCAATGTACACTAAGAGTGTTGCTCGGACGTAACAAGAAAAACCTGGAGAAGCCAAGGTCACTGACTCAATAGATCCCGGCATTATATCCCCGAATGATCGAAATTTGGTATTATCATATCATGCTTTGTATATCCTTAATCACATATTATGAATTAAGGTGGTATTCAGGTTAAAAAACATGGCTGGCCATGAGACTTCTGAAATGGAAAACCATATAGGGCATTATGCCTTTAGTATGGCTTGTTTCACTGGGGTCGAATACGCACGTGGCCCTTGGCCATGGTGATCTTTTGAAGTGCCACCAATTGCTTTGCTGAAAATGCAAACAATGCTCCTAAGGCCACAGTACCCACTATTGCCACCACCTCAAAGCCACCATCGCTTTCCTCGATGAAATTCTCCAAGTTCATACCGTACAACGCCGCAATATAGAGCGTGACGCCCATGGATAAGAGCCCAATCAGGAACTTGAGCCCAAGAAGCATCAAATCGTTCCGGTTTGCATCTAGCACGAACCGAATCATCTCCTCCGAAGTTTTGATCTGCGAAATGAGGTTTTCCGTGGTCTGGATGATCTCATAGGATGTGGCATAGTACGACTCCAAAAGCAACTCCACCTCCTGGTGATTGTGGGCTTTCCTGGGTGCACCTTTGACGGCCTCCGTCAAATAAAGCGAGTTGAGCTCGTCGTCCTGGTCCAAAAGGTCGTGCAAAAGATCATTTATGAGCTTGGCCTTTTGGTGGAACTGAGCCAACTTCTTCAGCTGCACCAAAAGGTACCGAAGTTTTTGTCTTTCGATGGACGTATCAAGACTGGCCAAAATATTGGTCACCACCGTGGTGTGCACATTGGCCTCCGTGGTCAAATTGGTGGTGACATCTACCAAGATGGCTTCCAAGGCCCGAAATTCGTACGGTAGCCGCTGAGAATCTGCATGGTTCGAATCCAACCGACTTTGGAGCTCTTTGAGGAAAATCCCGTGGGCGTACGATTCACTGGAAGCTGTGTTCTGCAGATACTCGAAAACTACCAAGAAATCCGCTTTTATAATGGCCCGGATGTTAAGGAGATTAAGCAAGATACAGTCCTTACGTGTCACCAACAGAGGAACAAATTCCACGTGGAGTCCGACGGAATTGGCAGCACTAGACGTGTGGGACCGTACAAGCTTGCGGAGGTCACGTGCCGCGACATCAAACCGCTTCAAGAAATCCGTTTTTCGTATATTCATCCCATGGAGCACCATCTCACCTTTTGCGTTGTATGCTGTGCATTTGACCATATCGTTTTCGGTCTGGGCCTTATTGGAACGAAACGTTTTGGCCATGAAGATGTCGTTGAAATCTGCATGGGGAGACTTTAGGCTCCTGTGGCCAGATTTCGCCCGGGAAAAGGGAGGAGGGGTATAGAAAGAATGGAGGCAAGGCCTGAGCACGGTCTGTGCCCGCCGTAGGAGGCCCTGATGTGGTTTGGATAGACAGGGCAACATGAGGAGATGAGACTACCAGTACTCACAGTACATGACATCAGTACATCATCAGATAAAACCTGCACGCACTCATCCCCCTTAAACCCGTACACCACCTTATTTTTTAACCCGGTCTTAACAAAGGTTGAGCAAAATCCATAATTGACCTGTATATTCTTTAAAGTCCCAATAAATATCAAGCCCCTCTTTGAAATTCGAATTTGGCAATGGCATCAACTTCATTCCAGGAAGTGTTTGTGTAGATTTTGGAATAAGCCACCAATGCGTTATATGTAGGTGTTACTTTAACATCAAACCGTTATTTGTAGATATCATCAGAGGAATTTATGACTGTATATTTAAGAGTATTTTCTCTTTTTTCTGCTCAATTTCAAGGTGTTCTCTTGCTGTATTTCTTTGCTGTATTTCTGGCTGTATTTATGGGTTTGCGGTGGCTGCAATTTCTGAATCAGGATGCGCCTTCTTTTCGGGGCGCGACCTGCTTTATATACCCCGAGAATTTCTTGCTTGTTTCAGATCTGCAGCATCCTATGTTTGCGTTTGTGTATGCAATTGCGTTTGTGTATGCATTTGCATTTGCCACCGAACGTGCAGCTAGTGGTATATAAGGAGACTAATCACAGGGTAGTTTTACAGCATCAATGCACCAATGTGATTCAGTCTACAATAACTTCCGCATTAATCGATATTATCTTTGGTATTTCGGGGCTCTCATTGATTTAATTTTACTTATTGGTAGTTCGTAGGTATCAGAAACTATTGGTCAGTATATTGAGTCGTGGAAGAACATGGTCCTATAACATCAAATATCGAAGAGAACAGTTTACCTTCCAATTCCAGCTTGACCAAACAGAGTTACGTTTTGTGAATCATGAAACAAAATTGTATTTTGGGATGAACCGAAGTCCACACGAAGTGTGAAGATAGTTAATGAGTTGACCTCAAACTAGAAATTGAACAAGGGTGGATGTCATTAAGAGACCTTAAGGGGGAATCTAAATTACATACATATCTGAGTTGAAGAGGGAATTAAAAGGAATAAAAGAATATTGCCCCCTCGATTGAGTTATTGGTGATTAGTTTGAGCTTTTAAAAAAATCGGAACCTAAGCTATTGATACTTGAAGGTTTAGTCATCGACAAAGAGTTTATTCAAATACTTAAACAACCAAGCAATCATCATAAGAAACGTTTTTGCCATTTAGACTCACAAAAAGAAAAACAGAACTTTCAAGCTTTTGACTAGCTGAAACTACATCAGCCCTGTTCTTATATAGTTCTGAAAACAATTTCGGGATATATGAGTTTATGGTTCCATGTCTGTCAGTGTTACCAATAATCAAATATGCCACCTCTATTCAATCACAGGTGAATCTAAAATGGGAAAAATTATCGACAGGTGAATTCATTTTTGATGATCGTTGAAAAAAAAATGCATTAATGTAATGTATGTATCTTCAAAAGTTAATTAGGCTGGTTGTATTTGTCCTCCGGCTTGCAAATCAAATCAGTGACACAGTCTTGTTCCTTGACTTTTTTGACAAGTTCATCCTTGGTCCAGTTGTTTATATCAATGTCGACCTTAGGACAAAATGAGTTCCTGTATGCAGGGTAATCACCGTTACAGAAGATGGGCTTCATGCACTCCTCAGGAATGTCTTTGAGGAACTCGTTCATGTATTCAATACATTTCTTTCCGTTGTTGTCATAGAACTTCAAGAAAGGGTTGTCGTCTTGGGCTGATTGAGCTGGTTGGGTTTGTTGGGTTTGTTCAGGCTGGTTGTTTTGGGCAGTCTCTCCGTTAGGGTTGGAGATGTCCTTGAAACGGTAGTTGTTGCTGTATGGATTGTCCTCATCTTCAGTTGGGTAACGGAATCCGCCAGCTGGAGCGGCGTCCTTCTTGGCGAGCTCAGCGACGTTACCGGCTTTTTCGCCGGTAGGCAAGGCCAAGACGGCGGAGGCAATGAGGAACAAGGTGGCGAATTGCATGGCTGAAGAGATAAGGTGAGATGAGATGGGAAGGTGTGATGATAATAGTTTTGAAAGATGTGGGAGAAGTGTCTGTCTTTTATATTTCTCGAGTGGGAGGCTACGAGGATGCAACATTTGCAATCAGCCGCAGCTGCACTGCTACCGGCCTGCAGATAAGAAAAACCGTGGCTATGTGCAGATTGCTGCGGTTTTCCAGTCCACGCGACCACATACAATGGACTCGGAACTTACGATTACTAATCCGTTGGGAGCATGGAGTCATTAAATGGATGATTGGAAATGGTCCAAGAACGTCCCAATACCAACTGTTTGAATGGTACTAATGCCGAGTTATTGAATGGTGCTGAAGCATTGATAATTGGAACTTATTGTGGGACGGTGGGACTGATGGTGGAAGCAGTGAGCGATGGATGAGCGTTAGCTAGGGTAAGGGCTCATTACAATATCACGAAGGTTCAGGGTTCTTAATCAGGATTTCTGAGAATTCTCCTTTCCCTTTTTCCTTCTTTTCCTTTTCCATTCCATTCATTTCCTGTTCGTTTCCTGTTCGTTTCCGTTCCTTTCAATTCCATTATTTCCTATTCGTTTCCATTCCTTTTGATTCCTGTCCAATTTTGTCCTTTTCAGTCCAATTGTTTCCAATCATTTCTTTTGGACTTAGTGTTGGTGAGATATGGAGGTTCGGGCTCGTGCTCATAGCCACGTGGAGTGCACAATACAATGGTCTATTATTGTCTATGGCCTCGTCCTGGAGCATTGTCTCAGCCTCCACATCGTCTCAGCATGACCATTGTTTCAGAGTGGAGGACTACTATTCTGACGCGCAATGACGAGCGCACTTCGGGTGCGCATGTCGACCCAATTTCTTGGACGTATGCATGTTTGCGTTCGCATTGCTTTTTGCGTTCCCGTTGCTTTTTGCGTTCCCGTTGCTTTTTGCGCTGTCATCCTGCGCACTAAGCATTCTCGAGTGTTACAGCCATTCTCAGCCATTTTTCAGCCATTTTTCAGCCATTCTCAGCCATTTTTCAGCCATTCTCAGCCATTTTTCAGCCATTGTTCTAAGCACCTCGCGTAAGCTAAGCGAGCAGAAAAGGGGTGAAACTTTGAATGGTTGGTGTTGAATGGTTGAAAGATTGAAAGAGTGAAAAATTGAAAAATTGGATGAAAATGGAAGAGTGAAAGAGTGAAAAACTGAAAAATTGGATGAAAATGGAAGAGTGAAAGAGTGAAAAATTGAAAAATTGGATGAAAATGGAAGAGTGAAGAAATGGAAAAGCAAACCGAGCCTGAAACTCCAAAAATATACCATTCCAATCTCGCGTCACGTGCCTTCGTCTATTTTAAGGTCTGGCAATGACCTAAGAGTCTAGAGTCTAAGAGGTTCTGATTCAGTTTCTGATTCAGTTACCTATGAGATTATAACTTCGACCACCTTATACAAATTAGACACTATGAAAGACTATGGGAGACTAGAGTCACTGGGACTCAAAATGGACTCAAAATGGACTCAAAATGGACTCAAAATGGACTCAAAATGGACTCAAAATGGACCAAAAATGGACTCAAAATGGACTCAAAATGGACTCAAAATGGACTCAAAATGGACACCACTGCTACTTTCAAATGCAAAATTGACTTGTTTGACTCCATTGTATCCCTTTTTTTTCTTTGGGTATTTTGTCACTTCTCCTAGTGTTCCATCTAATAATGGCAGAGGGTGCAACCGAGTACGAGGTATCACTTTAAGCTGCAAAATGGGTTTTAAATGGGGTTTTTTATGAGGCAATTTCCAAGCAGTATAAATTCCTTATACTAATTGGTGGATTTATATTTAGTGGCCTCTACTCAGTGGCCTCTATAAGTGCACCAGTCACTTTGCCCTACTTTGTTTCGGTTCTGGAAAACCATATTCAGCCCTAACTATGACGAGTATCAACCCTAGGGGAAGATGAAGCAGTTTACAGTGAAGACCCCAATGTTTTGACCGCTTAATCTGCTTCATACTTTCCTTAATTCTGCTTGGTTACTTATTGCGTTCGTGGCTGATACAACTGTTTTGGAGACTTGACCTGTATGGAGGCGACTCTGGCCACTCATCAAGCTCAGTCACATACTACACTACCGCAGCTCTGCTATGACTAGAGAAGATGCTTTGAGTGTGTAGTGCTCTGGCTAAAGTGGGTCGTAGATGGTCCCTGAATACTCTAGACCCGTGCACCAGACCATATGCATCCGTGCACCATTCACCACAAAGACCCGTGCACCATCTATACCGTACGGCTACGCGTGCAACAAATTACTCCACCTACTCATTCAATGGACCGAGTCACCAGTGCCGAGCAGCTCCAAGTGTTTGAGGAGGTCGGACGCGGGGCGTTTGGTGTGGTTTACCGGGGCGTGGTCAGGGCGTCCATGCAGGAGGTGGCCATCAAGCAAATCGACTTGGAGCATGAAGCCGCAGATTTCCAGGAAGTCTACAAAGAAATCCAGATTCTTTCGGAATGCCAATCTCCCCAAATCACCAAGTACTTGGGGTGCTTTGTGCAGGACCACACTCTATGGGTGATCATGGAATTTGTTGATGGAGGCACGGTGTTCGAAGTGCTCAAGGCAGGGCCCATAACCTCCGAGCAAACCGTGGCCACGCTTGCTTACGAGGTTGTTTTGGCTCTAGAATATTTGCATGGGCAGAGGAAAATCCATCGGGACTTGAAACTGGCCAATATTTTGGTGAGTCTGGAGGGAGCAGTCAAGTTGACTGATTTTGGAGTGTCGACGCAGCTCCAGAGCCATTTTTCCCGCCGAAATACCACCGTTGGAACGCCCTATTGGATGGCCCCCGAGATCATCAATAATACGGCTTTGGGCCACGGCTTTGAGGCCGATATCTGGTCGTTGGGGTGCTGCATCTACGAGTTTTTCACCGGGGCTCCGCCTTTACAGCACCAGTACTCCCCCATGCAGGCCTTACGGCGGATTCTGGCTGTGGAGACCACTGGAGAGTTTTTTGGCTTGATTTCCGTGGCTTCTCTTGGTCTTTCGTCCCTGGCAGAGGACTTTCTCCGCCTCTGTTTTGCTGTGGTGCCCAAAATGCGGCCTTCTCCGCTGCTTTTGTTGCAGCACCCGTTTATGAAGCTCCGGGCGGTTGGAGAGGCCCGTAAGAATTGTTTGGAGGAACTTGTGGCTCGAAAACGGCTGTGGGATGCTCAAAACGGCGCTGTGCAGGCCAAAAAATACTACCCACCCACGGAAAGTGCCCCCGAAAAACTACAAGATAGTGCAACCATCCGCTTTGACATCAGCACTATTCACGCCGAGCCTAGCAAATCCGGAAGCTTGAAGTTAAAAGAGGTTGGTGGATATAAGCTTGATTCGGCATACAAGCCCATATCCAGATCAACATCAAAATCTCCCAGGCACGAATCTGGACTTCAAGGACACGACTCCGGGAGAAGTTCCCAGCATTCCGTACGTCGGCAGACCCATTTGGAGGATTCCGGGGTTGTTGGAAAAAGAGGACCATGGAAAACCGAATTCCGCCGCATACTTTCGAGGGTCGTCAGCAAGATCGAGCGCAAATCAGCGCTTTCCACAGCCCAGCAACGGCAACTCGAGGCGTTGAACGAAGCCATGATGGAAGCCTTCGGCTCTGTGCATACCGGGGATGGACACGGCCCAAGCCGGATCTTGGCGTGTCAGTATCTCCGGTACATGATCAGGGAGATCCGAGGAAGCGATGTACGGGGGTTCCAGAAGGCCATGTTACCCTCGGAGCCACACGAGGCGTCGGACGATGTTCCCCCTGATTCTAGAGGAGATACGTATAAAGGGACAATTGAGGCTAGGGAAATGAAGGGCTTGTGTGCAGGCGACACCATCAAGGTGCCTTCAGCCTTGGACGATATCGAGCGGTCGCTTTTGGCGTCGTGGCTTGATAGTATGGGATCCTAAGTGAGAGTTAATCAAGGTCATTGCATAACTGTCAACTTTTCTAATCTGTCCATGTCTAACTGCCCAGTCTAACTGACTAATTGACTCCCTGTCTACCTGTCTGATATCCAGCTTGTCAATATGCCTACTGTTAAACTATCCATCAGTCTATTAGTCCAATCCGACTACCCGAGCATCTGGCCATTTGCGGACTTTCCGATTTGGTAAGACTGTCCATGTCTAATTGCCTAAGTGTTGAACACTGCATTGTCCAATGTCCAGACGGCTAATTATGGGCTTTTTAAAAGTACGACTTGTGACCTAATTGCAGTTTCATGCTAAGTACTATGTTTACGTTTAAAAATCCAGATCATTTGAATACTTGATTTGAATACTTGATTTGAATACTTGATTTGAATACTTGATTTGAATACTTGATTTGATTATTTTGGTGTTTTGAATACTTTTATTTGGGAGTGAACTGGATTAACATGAGTCATGTCACGAGAGCATCTATTCATTTGGTGCATGATTACCCAAAATGATACACAATGGATATCAAGAAATGCATTTCATTCCGATCTCAAAATTTCAGACCATACTACTACGCCGTTGAACAATCCCAAGAAATGCTACAGCTTTTTTGAATGGGCTGGAGGTCCAGAAAGTGTATTCTTTTACACCATATAGCTTTTGGCCGTTCTTGGAGGTGTTAAGAATGTTCGGATTGATGACAATCTGTTTGTTGTTTTGTTCATATACAACCTGGCACATTCACGACAGAATGTCGACGAGAAATCTCCGGACAAATTTCTAGATACTGGGAAAAATCGGAAAGTAAAGAAACTTTGTGTGGTGCACGGGTGTCTGTGGCAGAGAGGACGGGAAGTCGGTGGAACCAGGCCCCGGATATTTCATGGTTGTTCGGAGGTCCGAAGTCCAAAATATTGAGAATCATTGTACTTCACAGGACACTCTAGAATTACTTCTTAGGGGTTTACGGTTTGCCAGGCTAGTGATGATTGCACTAGTATTATTATGAGGTGCACTGCGAAGGAAGTACACAGTCAGTCCACCAAAAGACTCCACCAGTATTGCAACCCTCAAGTCCAGTGATAGCTATAAACTGTTGGGAAACGGTTTCACAAGCATACTGAAATGCAAGTCTCCCGGTCGGGTAACACTAGCATGGCATGTGCTTGTGTTTCATGTATACGCAGGGTTGCATACATCCAGTGTATATAACAGCGAGGTTTTCCCCCCTTGGGTCAATCAGGGAGTTTTTCGGCTATTCTACGCTCAACCCATACCAAGATCAACTTTGGGACGTCAGGAATACGTTCGAACATAAGACTAACAGCCGGGAAGTGCTCTTGAGTCCTTGCATAAACTATACTCCCAGATTAAGAATGGATTGAAAATAGACTTGTGCAATAATCAACAGTTGTGCAGGACCAGCCACCGATTAAGTACCAGTACTGGTTGACCCATCAAGCACGGGCACGTGATTTGTGGTAGGAATGGAAGTAGCACCATGTGTGGTTGTATGCAGTACCGCCTATAAATAGTGCGCACTGTCAAAAGTCAAGTAGAAGCCATGAGCGAGGAAGCTGTGCAAAAGCTGGAGAATGGCAACGGTCACGTGGCGGGGTTTAAGCGGGCGACAATGGAGGATCACGTGATGCTGAAACGAAGCTGTACTGCAGACAGTACCCCCTCTCCCACAATTCCCAAAGACTCTCCCAAAGACTCTCCCAAAGACTCTCCCAAAGACTCTCCCAAAGACTCTCCCAAAGACTCTTCCAAAGACTCTAGTGTACTCAAATCGGACGCTTTTTGTGACGCCAAAAACACAGGATCTTTCCCCTTTTCCCTAAAATATACCTTCTCCAATGAAGAGCCAATCACAGGCGTCAAAATCTCCAACGACTCGCAGAAACTAGCGTCTTGCTCTGCTCAAGGCGTCATTCGGGTCTACGATATGGAAAACGGGGCCTTGTGTGCAGTCCTCCAGGGCCATACCAAAGGAATCTCCACTCTAGCGTTTTCACCCATTTGCAGCGATATCCTCGCCTCGGGCTCCGATGACTTGACTATCCGAATCTGGTCTGTTTCCAAGCAAAAATGCATTCGTATTTTGAAAAAACACACCTATCACATCACAACTTTGGTGTTCAACTCCAAGGGCAGCATTTTGGTCAGTGGGGCTGCGGACGAAACCATCATAGTATGGGACCTTACTTCGGGGAAAAGTTTGAAGACTCTAGCGGCCCATCTGGACCCTGTAAGCTCGGTACGCTTGACCCAGGACGATAGTATGATTATTTCTGCTTCGTTCGATGGCCTCATGCGTATTTTCGATACCGAAACGGGCCAGTGCTTGAAGACATTGATCTATAACTCTACATCGCATGGAACGGCCACGGCATCCACCAATGATGTGGTGAACTTCCCGATCCTGCACATAACCCTCTCTCCAAACTCAAAGTTTGTTCTTAGTACGAGTCTCGACGGCAAGCTCCGACTTTGGGATTATATGCACAACAAGGTGGTGAAGACTTATTTGGGCGTGGACGGTGTGGTCAACCAGAAATACTGCAGTGGGCTGTGTTTTGTCACGCGCACGACCCCGCCTCTAGTGGTTTCGGGTCTGGACTCTGCCGGCGTGCTTTTCTGGGACCTCCAGATGAAGGGCCTAGTGTGCAGGTTGCTTCCCTCCGAAACCATTCTTGATGTTTCCATATCTGCCTCCAACGACTATTTGGCTGTGTGTTCGCTCTCGGGATCCGTACATCTCTACCAATGGAACGGAACATGGGACCACCCAAAGATTGTGCAAGAAATTTAGTCTTCAACTCCAATATGGCCACTTTGAATATACGGTGGTCAAGTCTACGTTCGGTCATCCCGCATCGCAAGTTGTGCTTACCAAAAATGGCCCACAAAAAGCTCTACATTCGTGAAAATGTTCAAGAACGAAACATCTTCTTCTTACACGTTTAGAGTTTGAGAATATGCTAAGGCCACTTTTGCCCCGAGACATGGAATCGTTTGCTTTACCTCATAAACTGTTTTGAGCTTCTGCTATCCTGAGGGAAACTTTGGCAGGAACCAGCTACTAGATGGTTCGATTAGTGTTTAGCCCCTGTACGCAGATTTGACGATCGATTTGCACGTCAGAACCGCTACGAGCTTCCACCAGAGTTTCCTCTGGCTTCGCCCTATGCAGGTATAGTTCACCATCTTTCGGGTCCTCGTGTTTATGCTTTCTGTCCTGCCCTTTGAGACAGGATGGTATGGTTTACAAATTGTTTCATTACGTTTTGGAGCTGACAAATTGTTTCATTACGTGTTGGGGTTGACACTGCGTTTTACGGTTGACAACTTGCTTCCTTCACGTTTTTAAGTTGACAAATTGCTGCCGTTTTGGGGTTGACTTTTAAGGGTTTCAAAAGAAAGAATTCAGTTATCAGACTTTCTGAACTACTTCTTTCATATCCGGAAACCTTGGGCTTTTGTTGTTTCACTCTCTTTCCAAATCTGTTTATCTTTCCATCACTGCACTTGTTCGCTATCGATGTCTCTTTGATATTCAGATCTAGATGGAATGTTCCACCCACTTTGAGCTGCATTCCCAAATAACCCGACTCTTTGGAATAAAATTATAGTGCCAGTGGACGTTATGGGGCTATCACCCTCTACGGCGTCACTTTGCAGTGGGCATTTGTCCGTGGCAATTTTGTCCATGAAATTACAATTGCAAAGCTTTCAACTTCGAGCTTTTACCGCTTCTCTCGCCGTTACTGAGCTAATCCATGTTGCTGTCTTTTCCTCCGCTTATTGGTACGCTTAAGTTCAATGGGTGGTCTTGGGACAGTGAGGAAAAAGGAAATTTTATGAGGTATAAGCCGGCTCCAAACAAAATGGCCCGGGAAATAATCTCTCATTCCCCCGTACTTGATGCTGAATCAAGTGCAAACTGCGTTCCAAATTAATGGTCCACGTCTGCAACCTAAGAAAACTTGATTGAATGAAATCATGTGGTTTGGTAGTCCGATCCTGAAGAATGCAGATACTCTCCTAATAATGTACTCCGATGTACTGAATATATTGGAGAGGTGGTGGTTGCAACATATGTTTTAGTATATTATTATACAGCAATATGTAAGTTGTACCGTACCACACCAAAGTTCTACAGGAACCTGTCTGCATACAACAAGGGGCCAAGTACCTCTACTCCGTACATACTAGCTGCTTGTTTGCACGTGGTCCTTAAATTACCGGGGTTGTGTGCAATTGTGGTTTGCAGCCCGGACCCTGTCCTTAATCTTTCTTTCTCTCTCCCCCCCCTCCCCCCACACGTGATAACCACGTGACCTCTTGTCCTGCACACAATCCACCGCGCTACCTCACTCTCTGAAACTCCCCCCCGCCGGTGCCCTGCCTCCGTTTCCGCCCTTATTTTCCTCCACGTTTCTCCGTGCCCCAAGCCTGGAACGACCCGAAACGGACATTTCCACTTCAATTCGTCGAACACGTGACCCTACGCTGTGCACGTGTCTCCTCCCACGTGACCTTTTCCTTCCAAAGTCACCCTAATCCCACTTCCCTTACGATCGCCCTGACGTGACCCCGCCTTGCGATTATTGGCCTACGTGATCTCCCTGGTTACGTAATCGTCCATAGACCCATCTGATTAGACGTGTCTCCTTTTTTTCCGGTTTTTCGGTCTTCATTTCTCGGTCCTCGGTCTTTAGATCTCTCCTCGGCCCCCCTTCAATATGGAACAGCCCGGGCTTTTCCGCTTCAACGGCGCCCTCCGGCTCCCCAAGTCCCAGAAATTACGCTCCATTGGAATATATGTGGCTGGAGCCCTCTTTGCCGGAGGCTTCTGGGCCATGGTGGATGCAGCAGTGTACTCCAAAACCGTCAATGCTAGCACCGTGCACGTGACGTTCATTGACTGGATCCCCTTCCTCTGCTCCACACTCGGCATGCTCATCGTCAACCTGATCGAGAAATCCAACCTCTTCAACGAGGGCCAGAACCTGTTTATGGGTGATGGAAATAGTAATGCATGGGCTGCACGCATCATTCTCTTTTTTGGCTTCTCGCTATTGGCTGGAGGCTTGGCGGGCTCATTCATGGTGTTCATCTTGAAGTTCTTGATGAAACAGTACTCTTTCCCCACGCTAGGCATGGGCGTGTCCAATATCGTGTGCAACACATCCATCATGTTGAGTTGCATCGTGTTGTGGTTGTCGCAGAACATTGAGGACGAGTATAGCTACAGTTTGGCCTTGAACTAGCCACGGAGGTGACGCATTAGCAACATATATAGTGTATTTATACTAGGCGAAAAGCCAGTCTTGGTCAGGCAGCAACAGATAAGAACATTGGAATATCCGTTAGTATAGCAAAACATAGGATAACAATGAGAATATCTGTCCGGCAGCAAGCAACAGGATAACAACATAAGAATATCTGTCTGGCAGCAAGCAACAAATATGCATCAGTCAAATAGCTATATCAGAGTATAGCTAATAATCTGGCATAGTGCCTGCAATAGTGGCCTTGTTTTCGCCTGGTCTATACCCAAGACATCAACAAGGTAAGATAACATGTCATTGGATCAACAAGTTAACAATGTACCAAAGTAGCATGCCATTGGATCAACAATCTGGGTTTTAGGTGTGTGCAGCCAACAGTGACAGTCAGCAACCAGTCAACCAGTCAACGGCATTAGTCACCAAGTAGCACTAAAGCCAAAGCCAGGTAAATCAGAGACAGGTAGCCAATGAAGCTGGAAAGCCATATATAGCCAGTGATAGCCAGTGATAGCCAGTGATAGCCAGTGATAGCCAGTGATAGCCAAGTCTCAAGCACGAAAAGCTCTAAGCTCCCGGTTCACGGTATAGCTCTAGAATCAAGGAATAGATAAAGACTCATGATCAAAACTCATGATCAGGACCCACGATCAGGACTCAAGATCAAGGTATAAATCCAGGCAGTGATCAAGGTGTGATCAAGGTAATAAGTCCATGTAGAGACCATGAGTTATAGACCATATAGTGATCATCCACCATTGAGGTCATCTACCATTTAGTCATCCACCATAGACCATAGATCATGGATCATGGTCAAAGGTGAGAGCATAGAAAAGACCATAGATCGGAATTTGATCATGTATCCAGATATGGATGAGCATGATCTCAGATGAGGCCATCTTTCTAATCCTTGGACTTCTGCAAGAAGGTCTCCTTATAGGGCCCCATGAGATTTAGCTCAAACGGAGTCAAGTCATGCAAGTTCAATTTGATGGACTCTTGGGCACCTCGAGGGTACACGGAAAAGCCCTCCCGTTTTAGCTCGTCGAAAAACGTATGCACCAAGATGGAGCGGGCACTGGCCCTTGCATCGGGGTCATACACCAAGACCTTGGAGAGCAAGTCGATGACATCGGGAGGCGAGTTGGAAAAAATGTGCTCGAAGCGTTCCTTGATGGAGCTGCTGAAAAGCTTGGTGGAGAACATGTTCCCCCGGTAGTTGGGGTTGGACTTGAAGAAGAAGGTCTTGGGAGGAGGCCCTAACAACTTGGAGATCTCCTTCAATTGTAGCTCCAGTGACTGGCCTTGGAAAATGGGCTTGCCCAAGAACATCTCGGCAATCACACATCCCAAGCCCCAGATGTCGATCTTGGTGGTGTACACCGTACAGCCGACAATCAACTCTGGGGCTCGGTAGTAGCGTGAGCAGATGTAACTCACAGACGGCTGGTCGGGCTCCAACTGCTTGGCACTGCCGAAATCACAGATCTTCAAGCTCACGGTGCGGGGGTCCACCAAGATGTTGGACGGCTTGATGTCCCGGTGCGAGATGTTCAAGCCGTGCAAATAGAGCATGGCCCTCGTTAGCTGGAACGTGTATGCCTTCATGTGGGGGTACGGAATGGTGTATTTGGACTGGCGGTAGTACTTGATCTCGCTCTGGAGATTGGACGGCAAGCACTCCATCACCAAGTTCTGGTACACTTTATCATCGTCCGGGTTCTTCTTATCGAAAAAATACTTCAAGCACACCACGTTGGGGTGGCTGACGGTGCGCAAGATCTCCAACTCACGGCACTTGTACTCAGTCTGGGCCAAGACCCGCTTTATGGCGAACGGGCCCAACTTGTCAGGGCTCGGGGTGCCGTTTTCGTCCACATTGGCAAGAACAGCCTCTACCACGGTGCCAAACGCACCTTCGCCGATTCGCTTGACTTCTTTGACGTACATGCGTCTACTTTTGGAGGTTTCATTGGACACCACGTCTCCGAGGATGTACTCGGGTAATTTGGGGTCGGACATGTGGCTGGGCACGTGACTGTATACCGGCAAAGAATTCAATGGATCTTGATGATTTAAATTAGCACGAACAGGGCTGGAACAGGGCTGGAACAGTGGGTCTGGAACAGTGGGCACGTGACAGGTGGCAGGTGACGGTGGAGCCAGTGAAACACAGGTGAAACAGGTGAAACAGGTGAGCAGATGAAACAGGTGAACCACGTATCAAACACGGATCAAAAAAGGATAAAACAACGATCAAACAACGATCAAACACAGACCAAACGATCAAACACAGACCAAACGATCAAACACAGACCAAACACAGACCAAACGATCAGGCGACGTGAACCGACGATCAACAGGGGCAGAACAGGCACGAAGCAGCAGCAGGCAGTGCAATTGACAACGGAGGTTAGAGCAGAAACAAAACGTCACAGGGCCCACAAGCGCAATTGAAGGCGGTGCTTTTGTGGGAGTTGAAGGGAAGTATAAATATGAGGCCAGATCCCAAAAGCGAATGTGTTTTCGGTAAGCGGTCGAAGGTCGCGGGAGGTACGGGTGCGGCGATCCTGCCGCGTAGATCCCTACACCAAAGAAAAACCGTTACACGGTGCAACTCTAGAGAGTCGGACTGTATATAGCGCAGACGGCGTAATGGAGTGGATTGGTGTGGACGGTATAAAGAGTTGTTTATATGCACGCTTAGATGATGAGGCAGGTGTGTTGGTGTATTTGTATGGGAATGGGAATGGGTGTATAAGGGGGTGTATAAGGGACTGTATAAGGGACTGTATAAGGGACTGTATATTGAGCTGTTTGAGACGGATCGACTCACGCGACTCAAGAGCTTGGCACAGTGAAACACCTGGTCACGTGCAGCATAGCCCACTTAGCAGAACTGGCCACGTCAACATCTACGAAATCACAGTCTCCTAAATTAACGACGAATCACGTGACCTCGTCAACTCTCGAGTAATTTTCCCTTTGAGATGAACAGATTTGTATATGCTTATGAAGCTTTGTATATTGTACAGACTGTATGAGATTGTATAGTGAACTTAGACTATACGAAGTATATAGGGAGTGTTTTATGCAGGATGTGAAACATATTGCTTATTGTATGTGGCTGTATATTTTACAGAGTGTATTATTTTAAGACTGTATTAATGTAAGACTGTATTAATGTAAGACTTAATGTAAGACTATATGGAGTGTTTATGTGCAGGATGGAATAATCTAATGTACAGTACTTTATTGGCTGGCTCAAAACACTATAAGACTGTATAATGCATAGGACTGTATTGGTAAGACCATGATTTTACTGTAGAGAAAGGGTTTATATGCAGGTGTGTATTGGTAAAACCTTGACTTTACTGTAGAGACGGTTTATATGCAGGACGGTATAATATATATATACATATATATATATTGCATAGGATTATAATTGACTGTGTGAATCGTTAGCTTAGACTACAGCGTATCGGGTCTTCAGCTATACTCATTATTCAAGTCCAAGGTTCTGCCACCATAAAAGAGTATAGAACATAATACTAGTACTAGTGCAGCATAGTAGAACAGTCAGAAGGTTAAATAGTACTAGGTTGTAGTGCAGGTATAGTATAATGAGTAGCCAGAGTTAATTGGTGTAGTAGTTTAGTTTTAGTGTAGAATAAATTATTGTAAATTGGAACAGAGTGTGTGGTAGTATCATAGTATTACTATACTACTATAGTGTGCTACTATAAAGATGTGTAATACTATAGATATTTTGTGCTACAATAAAGATGTGTAATACTATAGATGATGTGTACTACTATAGATAATGTGTAATACTATAGATAATGTGTAATACTATAGATAATGTGTAATACTATAGATAATGTGTAATACTATAGATAATGTGTACTACTATACTGTACTACTATACTGTACTACTATACTGTACTACTATACTGTACTACTATACTGTACTACTATACTGTACTACACTTCTTGCTAGATTCTTGCTAGCCGTTTTATACCTAATCATACTAGCGTGAACAGAGTTGGTATTGCTGACACTGTTGGATGTGCCAACCCAAGACAAGTGTACGAGCTTGTCAAGACGTTGAAGTCGGTTGTCTCCTGTGACATCGAGTGCCATTTCCACAACGATACCGGATGTGCCATTGCTAATGCTTACACTGCTTTTGAGGCCGGAGCCAAGTTGATTGACACATCCGTTTTGGGAATTGGTGAGAGAAACGGTATCACTCCTTTGGGTGCATTGATGGCCAGAATGATCACTGCTGACAGAGAGTACGTGATGTCCAAGTACAAGTTGCACAAGTTGAGAGACTTGGAGAACTTGGTCGCCGATTCCGTCCAGGTGAACGTTCCTTTCAACAACCCAATCACTGGTTTCTGTGCCTTCACGCACAAGGCCGGTATCCACGCCAAGGCCATCTTGGCCAACCCATCCACATACGAGATCTTGAACCCATCGGATTTCGGTTTGACCAGATACATCCACTTTGCCAACAGA
>NKZC01000325.1:0-16644 GCA_002374385.1 Metschnikowia borealis
AAACTGCAAAACTGCCAAACTGCAAAATAGCCACACTGCCAAATAGTCAAATCGTCAAACAGTCAAACTGCAAAATAGCCAAACTGCAAAACTGCCAAATTGCCAAATAGCGAAACTGCCAAATAGTCAAACACCCAAATAGTCAAACACCCAAACACCCAAACACCCAAACACCCAAACACCCATCCGCCCGTGCATCTCCTCAAATATACCTATCTTGATGACACTATGAACTTATCCATAGTGCTCAGTATACTACACTGGACTGTACTCTATGGTTATTGAAAGGACCACCTGAATGTACCAGCCAGAAAGGTACAAACGGTATGCAATAATCTAGATGGTCACTGCCTGCATATAATGCCATAGCCTTGGTCTAAGAGAGTCTGGCTTAGTCCATACAACCACCATAACCAGCTATTTTTTCAGTTATTCTACGGCTTGATTCAGAAAAATGGTGATACTTCAAGAACGTGTCCCACCTTTTCTCTGGTGTGATTTTTGGATCTTGTACATCAAGAACTTACCAATGGCGTTAGATCCTTGTTGAACGTTATGTACTAAGTTATCTATTTTGTTCGTTGATGGTTCCTTACAAAGAGGAACCAGTGCAATTTATATAGCTTTTGAAGAGGAACTTGGCAGTGAAAACTCTTCACCAGGACGATGGTGATGATTGTTCTGACATCTTCAAAAACAGGCCATCATTGTTAATAGCCCTAATTAGTATGGGACAGAGAGACTTCATAATACCTCCACAGGTAGTGGTCTACCTATGGCGAATCTGACAAGTGGATATTGATTTCTCTCAATCGTCCGGTCTATTGGGGAAGGTCATTCTTATCTTTAAGAACTTCCCTTTCCCCTTTCTTGGTGCTTGTTTTAGTTCTCTTCTCTTCACTTCTCCAATGCCCACCGAGTCTACGATCTTCCCGTTCTGAGACCGCACACTGCTGAAGTACAACAAGTACGAGAATATAGAGCACCATGACACCAAGAGGAGGCCTTGCTTGGAGGTGATTTTAACGGAGTGGAACACGCTCTCGCTGCTGAACCTGTCAGATCCTCCAGAAGTAGTAGCTACCTATTGTGTCAACGAGTACCTAGCATGTAGGGAGGCGAGGTACCTCGTGGATATGTTGTACAGGCCATTGCTAGACAATAGGGATGTGCCGAACTTAGACGAGTAGAACAGTATAGGAGGTGCTATGGCCCCGTCACATGGGACTTTGGTCTTGTAAGGTACAACTTACATATCCCTGTACGGATGTGATGTACGGATGTCCTTGACTGGTGTACAGATGTTTTACTGGTGTACCGATGTTTTGACTGGTGTACCGATGTGTTTGGTCGGTGTACAGATGTTCAGGTCTTAGCTATGCGATGATCAACTTTAGATACACCATGTTTCTTCGTGTTCGAAGTAATCTCCTTTCCCCTAGAGTCCACGGGCTCCATTCGTGTGCCCGGTTATGGAGCACCTCCAACCCATTTCTTTACACCAACGCCAAAGAACTTAATGGCCACATTCAGGCCAATGTTCTAAGCGGCGACCATGTAAACCAAGAAGCCCTCCACAACGCCCTTGCGGCGTGTAGGCGGCTTCTAATGGAGAACCACGACCATGAGAAGTTCCAGAAAAATGTGGCCAATACCAAAGTGCTCAAGAGCATCGAGATGCTTTTAGGCAGCCCCAAAGTGGAGTTCTCTCCCCAGGTGCTCAAAGATGCCCTCCTCCTCGATTTCCCCCTGGCTGCAGCAATCAAAATCATCCAGATGTATTACCAAAGGAACACAGGTGCGGCAATCGAACTTAAGACTGCCCTTATTCCGTTCCGTAAAAGCTTATATGACGGCGACACACGGACCGCGTTGCAAATAACTGACTTGACCACGGGCCACCCCAACTACATCGCAGCCAAGCACCAAAAGCTCCGCACGGGCGTATTCCAATTTGCAGCCTCTGCTATTGGCATTACAGCCTTGTCCAAATACGGAGTGCCACAACTCGTGGCGCATGGGTTGCTCCCGCCCGCATGGATGCATCTTGGGGCCATCAACGCCATGATCTTGACGTACCTCTTCAATCTGAGTTTTTTCATGGCAATCGTCAAGTTCGGGCGCCAATTGAGTCAGGCCGGAGGCGACTTCTTGACGTGGCAAAAGGGCACATTTTATACGCATTGGTATAAGCATGCGGACGAAATGAGCATGTGCACACGGATCTTAGAGACCGATTGCAAGATGAATGGAGGCATTGCGCCCAGCGAAGGGCTTGTACAGGAGTTGTGTCGGACCAGCGGAGGCAACGAAACCGGCACTTTAAGTCCGGGGCTCACGCGGACAGGGGAGAAGATCCGGCTCTTGGCCCCCAAGGATAACTTGGAGGAGTTGAAGCTCCAAGCGTATTGGATGAGTGGGGGCGATGGGTTTGAGTGGGTGGAGCCAGACCAGGACCCAGCGGAAATCATGTGGAGACGGCACTTGTATGCAGTGCGGGCACCGGAATTGGGCGACAAGGCCAAAAGTTTGAAGTGGGCAGATGAATTGATGAGCGAAGGCGAGCTGAGCTGAGTAAATGTGAGCTAGCGAACGTTTGCCAATAAAGTTCCGGGGAATTCAAAGAGGAAGGTGAACATGAAGCTTGCGAATAAGTTAACATTAGCTCACTTTGGGATAAAGTTACGGCGGTTTCAAAGTGAGCAAATCGAAATTAGCTCACCTTGCGAATAAATTTACAAGGGAATGAGAAATAGCACATTAGTTAAGGTGAGTGTGGCTTTCCTAAAAGTGAGGAGAGCACAGGAGAGCAAAGGTGCGTGGAGCTTGCTAATTAGAGAAATCCTGAATGGTGTGAAGGTTTGCTCGTTTCTTGGGCATATATTTATGAAGGAATGAGAAAACGTCCTTAAGGTGCGTACGGGTTTTATCTATGTGAGTGAATTGTGAGTGAGTGTGAGAGAATTGTGAGTGAATTGTGAGTGAATTGTGAGAGAATTGTGAGAGAATTGTGAGTGAATTGTGAGTGAATTGTGAGTGAATTGTGAGTGAGTGTGACAGAATTGCGTGTAAAAATGTTCTCATACACTCTGCTTGCGAAAAGAAACTCAGCGTACGAAATTTGTGCGTGTGTGAAATCGAAAGAACACGAAGGTGAGCATCAAGCTTTGCGACACTCAATGTGCGAAGAGAGTGCTAAGGACGGTGAGTTTGTGAAAGAGAGTGAGGGTAAATGGACTTGTGTGAACAGGTGCGAGTGAAGTGAGAAGGTGGGAACGTCCGGAGGTCAAAAGCTCAGGTCAGACGGTGATGGTGATGGTGGGAAGGTGAAAGGAGAAATAGAATGTGAATGGGATGCCGTCTCAGACTGGAGACTGGAGACTGGAGACTGGAGACTGGAGACTGGAGCATGTACTTACAACTACCACACCTTCTCAAGCTAAGTTATGAGAGGAAATGTGAGGATAGGGGAGGTCTTAGGATGAGGAAGAGGTTGAGGTTGACTTTAGTGTGGAGCCTGGAGTCTTCTCCTGGTGAGTGGTATGGTCAAGATTATGATATGACTGGAATTTAGACCATACTATGATTTGACTATGATAATGTGCTATGTTCCAAGGCTAGAAAAGGGACTGACTGTGGCTAACTGTGACTACAAAACACGGTACTATGGCCCAGACTGAACTATGGTGGACTATGGTGGACTATGGTGGACTATGGTGGACTATGGTGGACTATGGAGGACTATAATGGACTATGGTGGACTATAATGGACTATAATGGACTATAATGGACTATGCTGAACTATGGTGCTCTTGTCCTAGACTGAAGACTATGGTTGTGGTCTAAGTCTATGGACTCTAACTGAAGCATCCTTTATGGTGCGATGAAAGACTTTACCATGGACTGTGGACTTGGATTGGATGACTAGTCCATGAGCTCTACTATACTGTGGACTGGCCTCTTAAATATGGTCTGCTCTATCAGTCGATGCTACGAGACTATCAGCCTATGGTCTATGCCATGACCATGGACTGAAGTATGACCATGGACTGAAGTATGACCATGGACTGCGATATGACTAAAGCCTATGACTATGGACTGGATTATTATGATACCAGTCCACGCAGCTTTTCATACTATAGACTATTCTATTATAGTCTGGAGTATGACTATGGACCGGATTCTGGTCGGTTATTCTCGTCGGTTATTCTGGACTGGACTAGACTATCACTCTACGAACCACCATACTATGGACAACATTTTATGGACTATCATTCTATGGACCATCACTGTGGTTATGGTTCTATGTTTGCATGGATCTCTTATGACTATAGCTACTATGGACCACCTGCACGGACTATTGCTTAGAGCATGACCTTGACCATAGAACAGTTCCATGAAATCGTACTACTACAGGTCTCACTTGGGGTTGGCTAAATCCAGGTCAGTTGGAAAGGAACATGAAGAAGGAAAAAATGTTTAAAGTGGCATGGTTTGTCTCTGTTAGTTGATGGGAACTCCAGTCAAATCCCAAAATATAGCTTCGACAACGTCACCAAAGGCCACATGAATGTTTACAGCTTACAGGGAGCACTTGTTTGTTAAGGTTCACATAAAGAATCAATCACCAGTGTCCCAAAGATTCAGAAGGTGTTATGTATATAGATGATCAATGGTTAGTCAGTCAGTAGTCAGTAGTCAGTCAGTAGTCAGTAGTCAGTCAGTAGTCAGTAGTCAGTCAGTATAGAGTAGTAGAGTAATAATACAAGGATTTGGCTACAATACACTGTACTACGCTACAGGTACTCAAGCTCACGTGTCCATTTATGTAGGTATCCAGATACCCCACCCAATCTATACCAAGCATTTTATAGGAGTGGAAGAAGCCTTTACACCCGTGCACCAGCCGGATGGTTGTATGCAGTATTTTGCACCCATTTAGAGCACACTCTATTTTGTACATCATCATTCAAGGACACCACAGGTGTAGATCGAAGCGCATTCTTTCATTTATTAATCTGTATGTATTTATTTCTAATTCCCTAGTTTTTTGCAGTTTTTTCGGCATATTCTATCGAATTATGTAGATGGACAATCCACGTACCACAAATCACAAATCGTTCTTGCAGGCCCCATGAGAAAGTGTGCGTTGAAGACCCGGTTTTGGCGTCTGAGGTTTCCGTACTTGTATATAAACTTATCGCTGAATCCGATTAGTCAAGAATTTCCTAAACCAGCTCTTTAAGTATGGAAAAGTACTTCCGGTCGCGACGCTGGCTGACCACTAACGAAAGTATGTTGAATGTTTTGGTATATGCATATGAGAATGTGCTTTTTTTAGCTTTTTTTCATTTTTTTTGATTTTTTTTCATTTTGTGTCTTTTTTTTGATTTTTTGACCTTTTTTTTTGATTTTTTGACCTTTTTTTTTGATTTTTTGACCATTTGTTTTCATTTTTTTTCATTTTTGACCATTTTTGTCTTTCTTTTTTTGTCTTCTTTTAGGATGGTTTCAAAATATTCGAAAGGCCAAGGTGGCACGTCCCTCAGCGATGGTTGTGACCGGTGTTAGGAATGGCCATTGTTACGATCCGACAGAGTAGCATTCTTGAACCCTCTATAACAGTATAGTCTAGTCTAGTCTGGTATAGTGTAGTCTGGCATAGTCCAGTATAGCGTAGTATACTACAGTCTAGTACAGTGTGTTGTAGTATATTTTAGTATACTAAGGATTTGTTTCTCATGTAACGTGTCGGAACCAAAGGTATTTGCACCAATAAAAGTAGTACTACTTGTTGAACTTGAGGGATCAGTACACGCAGGTTTACTGCATTTTCATGTAAAGAAGATAACGCAGGTCCGCAACGACGGTTGCGGCACCAGGAGGACCTGTGATTAACCAGGGAGTGATATCCAGTGGATGACTCATACTATAAGATATTGACCTCATAGTCTCATCAAGATATGTAAACACTTCAGGGGAAGTGTTTGCTTCAGGGGAAGTGTTTGCTTCAGGGGAAGTGTTTCAGGAGTAGGAGACGAAGAGTTGTCAGTGCTCAGTGAAGTATTATCAATACGAGATCTTTTGGTGGGTCTGGTTCTTGGAGGCATCTTGGTATTCCTCCGAGCAGTTGATATTTTATTTTTCAATACTAACAATAAATGAATACTAACAATAAATAGGGCGAAGTCCCCTTTATATATTTGGAGATTCTTCCTTCATCACGGCATTCATTGTAACCACAATTGATTGCCGCAGGAAAACAGATGGCTGGCTAACCAAGCCGTGGTTATCAGAGTGCGCTCTTTTCATTGCTGGTTTTCAACAGTTCATGTGACTACATACAGATGAAACAATGAAGGGTATTGTTGAAGAGAGGTGGAGCCTCTCTGAGTGCTCGTCTAGCTCTCGTTCAATGTCTAGGCATTGTCTTGGAGAAGACAATGTCAGTAAGAGACTAAAGAGGGAGAAATGTCAGTAAGAGACTGAAGAGGGAGAAAAGCTGGAGCGTATAAGAATGGACGAGAATATCCTTATAAGAGATCATCGCAACAACGGTGTTAAGATACAAGGATCTCTTAGTATAATATTAGATACAGATAAGAATATAAGTCGTTTAGGATGATCACTGGAGTCCCACACTTACGTGACTTATTGAAAGTAACGTGATAACTGTTCCAGATTACGGGAGTGTATATTACAACTCTCAACACTACTAACTACAGGTAAAACTAACCACAGGTAATACTAACTACAGGTAATACTAACTACAGGTAATACTAACTACAGGTAAAACTACTACAGGTAAAACTACTACAGGTAATACTAAGTACAGGTAAAACTACTACAGGTAATACTAACTACAGGTAATACTAACTACAGGTAATACTACTACCTGGTATAAATTACACCCACCAACATACGCAAGTGGGATCTTCCCCCAGCCTGTATCCATTCAGACCACTTACTACAAATAAACAAGTCTTTGAAAATGAGTACTGCAACCCTCCAACGTTTAAGAAGTTGCAGTCACATAGAATTCATTCGGAGGTCCACACTTCAACTATCCAAATGATGGTGAATGCTCTGAGACTACATCAGCACGAAGCATGCCTAGAGACTACTCAAGATGATGTGCTGGAAGTACCTTCAGCTCCCGTCCAAAAGCCATTTTGGCCTCAAATCACCCGGGCCAAACAATAAGCGATAACGGCTAATCGGGTCACTAGATGTGTACCTTGTTTCAAGTGGCATACCAAGCAGTCAGAATGTGCATAAGATATTATAACTTGCGATCTACATTATTTAACACAATGTGTAGCAATGGGCTTGTACTATGGTGGATATAGTCTATAATGTAAAACCACCAATACTATGACTAGAGTTACGAGATCACCGTCAACATGCTTGTTTCCGATTTCCAAGCCAATTTCCAAAGACTAAGCACTCTAAAAACCTTTTTTCGAGTGTGGAGCCACAAGAGCCGCAAAATCCAACATAAAAAACGAGCCCTAGACCAGAACATGGCCTTTTTCAACAACACCAATATCCTCAAGTCAGAAGTTTTCCTTGTGTGGATGGAGAAAGCTGCCCACTATGCCCAGCTCCGTGACCGCAGCAACACCTTCTATGAGTTGGTGCTTCGCAAACGCTTTGCGTCCTTCTGGTATCAGAAATATACCACCAAGGTTCTATATTTGCAGGGTTTGGCTGACGATATGATCAACAATAAGGACTATATGATCACACGAAACTTCCTCCAGAAATGGAGCTTCAAGCACACCAAAAATGTCCGGCGAAACCAGCAATCTTGTGAGTTGTTCCAGGAAAAATGGCACCGGGCCCATTTGAGTAGCTTCTGGGATCTCTGGAGGTACAAGTACATCCACGAAACCACCGAAAATGGGAAGGAAACGGAGGATATGGAAGATATGGAAGATATGGAAGATATGGAAGATATAGATAGTTCACCTTCAACTCTTTTTTAGTCTATATGCAACTCATACCATACCGTACTCTTAGTATGCATAACTCCTACTATTATATACTACATATTGCTTGACTTTGTTAATCTTTTTTCTTATACAGCTTAAGCATGTATATGTTATTAACTTTACTAAGTACAGGTAATACTAACTACAGTTAATACTAACTACAGACCGGCTGACTCCCCCATACCACCCTCCCCATCTCATCAGCCTAGAATATTCATATACACGGAAGATCATTACACCTTTAAAATGGGTTCAGTTGTCTCGGGAGCAGATGGCCGAGGAATCCACGCAGTTGGCACACTCCAGCTTCTCTGGGCTTCTCCAGGTGGTGGATAGGCCTTCGGATTTACCCCATGCATATGAACTAACGCATTTTGAGACCTTATCGTTCATCCACAACTTACTCTATGCCTAGGGCCAGTATTTAAGTCTCTATGAATACTAACCTTCTCACCATCTGATACTCGGGGCTTCTCACCAGCTCATACCCAAGTGGTATGATTTGAAACTGAGCCTAACCTAAGCCTGGTTAGTAGAATCCACCGTAACTAAATACTCAAATCTAGTGCTCGTAGGATTTTTCCTAACAATTATATTAACCTCCCGGTGGCCTAGCTGGTTAGGGCGCAAGACTGTAATGGATTGGTATCTTGAGATCGGACGTTCGACTCGTCCCTGGGAGAATTTTTGGCTGAATGTTCTGCAGAAACTGCAGTTTCCTAATTTCGCAGTCGCATGTGTTCTGCAACAGACTGCATATACTATCCCAAGTACTGCATTCTTTTGCTTGGTCCTGCAGGCACTCGCATTCTTCGCCAGTCTATTTTCACATTCTTCCCCAGTCTATTTTCACATTCTTCCCCAGTCTATTTTCACATTCTTCGCCAGTCTATTTCCGCTAATAAACCAAACAATTTCTATAAAATAATTACAGGCGTTCCAAACTGCATATAGAGCCCAGAAGATGCCTTTAATAGGGGAACTCATGGCTGGATCGCACGTTTTGGGTGGCCGTCGCACGTGACGCGCACGTGTTCTCCACAACCCTATACCATTACTCAGTTATTCTCCTCCAAAAAAATACCTGTACTAGAGATGAGTTTTCCATTCAATAGTCTATAGCTTTGTGCAATCACTGTTATAGTTTTAGTGACGTCAGATCCTCTTTTTGCTATGTTCATTCACCTATGGTTTTCTAGACGGAGATTTGGGCTACGGAGAGGGTGATTTTTTGCTACTTAAGTGTTTGAAACGGCCGTTTTCCACTCAGCCATCTTTCTGGGTGAAAAAGGGAAAATTTCTGCAGTATTAACCTTTTTTTTTCACTCAAAGAGTGCAGTATATGTCCACCCAGTCGAGTCTTTGGATGGGTACCCACTTAGAGGGTTCGAAATAGACACAATTAACAAGCCTTTCAAGGTCTCAAAACACATTCCCGGGGTCCTTTTGAGGTTCCTTTTCGGCCTCTTTTGGGACTTCCTTTGGGGGTTCTTTCGTAAGTCCTTTTTGACCGAGTCACGTGACCTTACCTTATATTTCCACCAATTCTACGTACCCAAAACATACAATTATTCATGGTTAACCCGGGATGAAGTATTCAAACCGGATATCTTAATACCTCTAAAATATACTAGTTTATCTTCTGATTTATATAATGCAAAATTTTTGAAAAAGGTCAAATTTATATGCGAAGTAAAAAGTCCACGTGACCTTGTGTAGTAATTCACCTATCCTACGTGTCCAGGGCATACAAACCAGCAGCTATCAATTAGTATCGACCAGCACTGGGTCTCACTATTAGCTTTATTAGTACATGACTAAAGTTACTGTTATACACACTCCTCATTATAGGGAATCAATCAAGATTGCCATAGGTGTTTCAGGTTCAACTCAGATTTTTCAACTTGGTTCAGATCAACTCAGATTTTTCAGCTTGGTTCAGATCAACTCAGATTTTTCAGGTTTGTTCAGATCAACTCAGATTTTTCTGCTTGGTTCAGATCAACTCAGATTTTTTCTGCTTGGTCCAGCGTAGTCCAGGGTGCTTCCAGGTGGTCCAGTTCTTTCAGATTTTTTCAGGCTTTAGTCAATTCTGAGTTGATTGGAAAAGTAGATCACTGCACAGAAGGGACTGGACCAGTACAGACTAGACATTCAACGATTCTATCTTGAACGGCTATTTGGTAATAGACACGCTCTTGAAGTAACTATCTGGAAAGTAAGTTTCCAAATCTTCGGCCGAGTATTGAAGTACTTCATCTCCTGATCTACCTCTTCCAATGAGGTAGAACAATTCGTCGACACCTAACTCCCCCTTAAACGCACCCAGAACGTCTTAAAGGTCTTAAGTATCCGAATAACTCCTAGGACATCTGAACTTCTGAACGTCTAAGATGTCTAAGTACTAAAACAGTGACCCTGAACAGGAACTTGAACGGGTCCTTTTTATGCAGGCTCGTCGTTACTACGCCAGCGGGGAATTAAGCGAATATCAAAATCCGTTTCCTGACGTAATTCATCCCAGGGCTCAAAATTGGCCCACACCATGTCGAAGTCATCGTCGGAGTCCATCGCGTGCGTGCCGAGCTGCACGTGCGGCTTGGTGTACTGGTCGTTGTAGCGCACGTGTCCGGAGCCTTCAAGTATGGCATCCAAGCGTTCGGCCTTGTTGAGCTCGGAGACCGACGCCAATTCGCCCGATAGGAGCTCGGCGGCCTTGCGTTCATTGATCTGGACCAAATTCAAATGCATGTCGATGTAGGCCTGGGTCCCGGCCGCCTTAAGTGCAGTATGAGGCCCGAGTGGGATATTCTTGAGGTCCAAAGACAGGTCCTTGGGAATTGAGTGGTGAACCAGTGCATTGTCTTCGGCCTCCAAAGCGTTGGCGGTGTTTTCAATCCAAATGGCCGTCTTCTCTTTCCAGTCCTGCATAGACATCGGCGTATAGTAGTTGGCTCCTCCGAACCACCACAGCGGTTTCTGCCCATTTTTAATTGCCCACTGCCGCCAGTACCGCGCCTCCTCCGCCCACGGATCATACGGTAACACTAGGCGAGAATACTCGAGTCCAGAGAGGAAAACGGCACTGCATCCAGTGACGAAACGGGCGGAAGTGGCCAAACGGGCAAAAAGTCGGCCTTCTCCGACCCGGGGGGTCCGACGTGTGAGACATGTGAGACCAAAGAGACACTGTGCTGTGGTTAATAGGAAAAGAGCCGTCCTGTTATCGGCAGCAGGAACAATTGGGGCTAGCAATCGGAGCCCGAGGCTGGGGTTGCGGGGGATTAGGTGGTAGGGGTGTTCCTGCATACCGAGACGGAGAAGATTGTATAGTTACAATGCTGAGTACTGCGTGCCAGTGTTGGCAATGTGTAGATTAATGAGTATTGTGAGGTGAATACGGTGAGTGTGGAGTGGAGATGGTGCGACTGGAGGTGTACGGGCGTTCCGTCAGAAAGTAACCGCGGTGTACGGGTTTATTATCATCATTTTTTTTGTTATGATTAATGTTGGTGTACGGGTTTAAGTTCCCTTTTGGGGTGCGCGATGCAACGATGCAACGAGCTAAGCAGCAATGGGTTAGCTTCGGAGCCGTGCATGGCGCGCTTGGTTGTAGGTGAATCGCGGTTGCGAAAATAACCCCCACAAACATCAGTACACCACGGCATTATCCGAGCAAACCTCCAACGAGATCGATCATTAAAGTTATGCACTCCTGAAACGACATTATTTATGATCGCCAACCACAGCCAAGGGAACGGGCTTGGAAAAATTAGCGGGGACAGAAGACCCTGTTGAGCTTGACTCTAGTTTGACATTGTGAAAAGGCATGAAGGGTGTAGAATAAATGGGAGCTTCGGCGCCAGTGAAATACCATTACCTCCATCGTCTTTTGGCTAATGAAAGAATTACTCCAAGTACATTTTTTAAAATTCAGAAACTGTCTAATGGGGGCTTCGGCGCCAGTGAAATACCACTACCTCCATCGTCTTTTGGCTAATGAAAGAATTACTCCAAGTACATTTTTTAAAATTCAGAAACTGTCTAATGGGGGCTCCGGCGCCAGTGAAATACCACTACCTCCATCGTCTTTTGGCTAATGAAAGAATTACTCCAAGTACATTTTTTTAAAATTCAGGAACTGTCTAATGGGGGCTTCGGCGCCAGTGAAATACCATTACTTCCATGGTCTTTGACTGATGAAAGAATTACTCCAAGTACATTTTTTAAAATTCAGAAACTGTCTAATGGGGGCTTCGGCGCCAGTGAAATACCACTACCTCCATCGTCTTTTGGCTAATGAAAGAATTACTCCAAGTACATTTTTTAAAATTCAGAAACTGTCTAATGGGGGCTTCGGCGCCAGTGAAATACCACTACCTCCATCGTCTTTTGGCTAATGAAAGAATTACTCCAAGTACATTTTTTAAAATTCAGAAACTGTCTAATGGGGGCTTCGGCGCCAGTGAAATACCACTACCTCCATCGTCTTTTGGCTAATGAAAGAATTACTCCAAGTACATTTTTTAAAATTCAGAAACTGTCTAATGGGGAGTTTGGCTGGGGCGGCACATCTGTTGAATAATAACGCAGATGTCCTAAGGGGGGCTCATGGAGAACAGAAATCTCCAGTAGAATAAAAGGGTAAAAGCCCCCTTGATTTTGATTTTCAGTGTGATTACAAACCATGAAAGTGTGGCCTATCGATCCTTTATGTTTACCTCAGAATTTGAGGCTAGAGGTGCCAGAAAAGTTACCACAGGGATAACTGGCTNCGTGGCCTATCGATGTTTTATGTTATACCTTGATGATATATTAGTTCTTTTCCAAAAGACTGATGTTTAAATTAGGTGCTTTCGTACTGCGCTTACTATAGACTTTGGTGTACAGTCGAACGAATAATGATTGGACTTCTGTTAGATTCCGGTTTCGTCAGGTACTCTGTTAACCAAGCTTCCTTCGACAAAGCTAAAACTTATTTTGACAAGAAACACAAGGACCTTCAATTCCAAGCAGGCCAAAATGTTCATGTCGATATCAATTACCTCGTAGGGTTTCCAGACGCGAGAAACTCACGACTTGCCGCCAAAGCTCCGTTCTAAGTTTGCAGGCCCATAAGAAATTCCGAAAGTCGAATCACCAGTCAACTATCGACTCGTGATGCCAACGCAATACAAAGGCAACAAGGTTTTCCACATTAGTCAACTACGCCTACAGAAGACAATTCCAGAAGAATACTTCACACCATTACCAAATGACGTTGGACTCAAACGGTACAACGACGGGTCAGAGCTCGTCGAAGTGAACAAAATTCTAGGACATAAGAAAGTCAGCCGAGGCTATCTTTTATTGGTACGGGGCAAACGTACAGCAGAACACCCACAAGACGAAATCATTCAGGTACGAGCTGGAAGTTTGAAGTTAACCGCACCTGAGCTCTACCGGGAATATGCCCAAAAGCATGGCCTTCCAAAGCCCAAATAAATCGACATCGAGGCTGGGGGCATGTCAGATCCGCCATGGGCAGTAATCTACCTATGGAGGTATTAGAAAGTCTCTCTGCCCAATACTAATTAGGGCTACTACGAACGCCATCTCACGGCGTTCCACCATCAACAATGATGGCCCTTTTTCGAAGATGCCAAGAACAATCATCACCATTGTTCTGGTGAAGAGTTTTCACTGCCACGTTTCTGTTCAAAAGCTATCTAAATCGCACTGGTTCCTCTTTGTGAGGAACCATCAACGGTTAAATAGATAACTTAGTACAAAACGTTCAACAAGAATCTAACAACTTCAATAATTCTTAATATGTTTGAAAATAACTTCCAAAGTTATTAAATACGTGATTTAATATTAAGGAAAGATATGATTCTACAAAACTTAGCTTTTCGAGCATATAGTAAGATCAATAGATAATTTTAACATACACTATCTATTATAGAACTGTATAATAGTTTATCTACTCTATCTACACCATAATACTCTACACTATAATACTCTACACCATAATACTCTACACTATAATACTCTACACTATAATACTCTACACTATAATACTCTATCTACTCTATTCTACACCATACTACATGATTATACAGTGTTTTTCAAAAGTATTCAAACCAGTACGGCAAAATGTTTCAAACCACATTAGGAAACTTAAACTTGCCGATAATTCAAAAAGTTAATGATTTCAATCTTTAATGGAGACTGCACATAAACAGTTTATTTTGAATCTTTGATCTTTAGCAATCTTTAAGTCATCAGTACGAACCTTTTTGAATTATTGGTTGTTTAATTTTGCTGGTTTAGTTTGAAACATTTTGCCGTACTGGTTTGACTCGTTTTGAAAAACACTGTATCATAGTGGAATAGCTGAAACAGTAGGAAGAGATAGTAGGCAGAACTTTTCGACAAGTGTTGGGGGACTTTTGGAGGGATCTGGAGGGTTTGGAGGGTTTTGAGGGTTTTGAAGGTTTTTGGAAGTTTTTGGAGGTTTCGGGGACTTTTTGGAGGGTTTTGAAGCAATTTTGGCAGTTTTTTGAGGTTTCGGGTAGTTTTTTGGAGGTTTCTGGAAGTTTTTGAAAGTTTTTGAAGCAATTTTGGCAGTTTTTTGAGGTTTCGGGTAGTTTTTTGGAGGTTCCTGGAAGTTTTTGGAGGTTTTTGAAGCAATTTTCGCAGTTTTTGGAGGTTCCTGGAAGTTTTTGGAAGTTTTTGAAGCAATTTTGGCAGTTTTTTGAGGTTTCGGGTAGTTTTTTGGAGGTTCCTGGAAGTTTTTGAAGGTTTCGGGTAGTTTTTTTTGGAGGTTTTTGGAAGTTTTTGGAGGTTTCTGGAGGTTTCTGGAGGTTTTTGGAAGTTTTTGAAGGTTTCGGGGACTTTTTGGAAGTTTTTGGAGGTTTCTGGAGGTTTCTGGAGGTTTTTGGAAGTTTTTGAAGGTTTCGGGGACTTTTTGGAGGGTTTTGAAGCAATTTTGGCAGTTTTTTGAGGTTCCTGGAGGTTTCTGGAGGGATTGTATGCACTGCTGGAGCAGTTGCCTCAGTGCTTAGAGGCAGAAGTTCTCAGACATACATTCAGGGAAAGCCGAATTGATCCATGCAGACGCGTGCAACCATGGCCAAGATGATTTCAGGTCTTGTATGCAGAATCAAGAAATCTCCAAAGAGTTAGCGTGCAGAGTGGGGATCCAAATCACGTACTCGACTTTCAAGAGTAAACATTTCGCACTTCTGCCGGTGTGCGTACTACTGCTGCAACCGTCACTGCACACACCCCCCCCTCAAAACTCAATACTCAATACTCAAAACTCAATACTAAAAACTCAATACTAAAAACTCAATACTCAAAACTCAATACTCAAAACTCAATACTAAAAACTCAATACTCAAAACTCAATACTCAAAACTCAATACTAAAAACTCAATACTCAAAACTCAATACTAAAAACTCAATACTAAAAACTCAATACTCATTACTAAAAACTCAATACTCAAGCCATAAACATGTACAGAGGACAAAACCATAGGAGGTGCTAAGATTACCACTACGGATAGCAATGTGTCAACCACTTCCAAGGCTCTCCCTAATTCTTCTGCGAACAATTCATTCACGGATCAAAAGTCGAATAACCAGTCCTATTCTTACAGCTCATTGGACCCTGCAACAGGGCAACCGGGAGAACTTAATGGTGCTGTATCTCTTAATGCAGCTAATCCCCATGCACAACCTACTTTCGGAGTCTCCATTGAAGATGTTATTCAATTCGCTGGTGTGGACAATGTTCCTTTGGTCGTCAAGCGATGCATCGATGTCATTGAAACGTAAGGTCTAGATATAGAATGAATTTACCGTACAAGTGGTAACAAAACCACGGTGCAGAGCTTGAAGGATTCTATCGACGCCAATTTTGCAAACTACTTGTTGATTGGCAACAACATCGATCCTAATAATGTGTTAGATGCGGACATATATTGCACTGCATCGCTTTTGAAAATCTACTTCACCTGCTTGCCAGAACCCCTCTTGACTGCAGAATACTATCAGTCTTTCATTGAAACCGTCAAGTCCATGGATGAAACGTACATAGCCAAGAAATTACACCACTTGGTTTACAATCTTCCCGACGGATATGAATACGTGGATGTGATTGGTTGATAAAATCCTTTTTACATGTTGGCGAAATGTCAGTGAGCAGTGAGACGTGGGTATAAATAAGTAGTGAGTATGGTCAGGCTTGAGCTAGAATACTACCATACTGTACTAGAAGGACTACTATACTAGAAGGACTAGTACTATACTAGAAGGACTAGTACTATACTAGAAGGACTAGTGCTATACTAGAAGGACTACCATACTATACGAGAAGGACTAGTACTATAAGAGAAGGACTCATACCATACGAGAAGGACTACCATATTATACAAGAATGACTACCATCTTATACTAGAAGAACTAGTACTATACTAGAAGAACTAGTACTATACTAGAAGGACTAATACTATACGAGAAGGACTACCATATTATACGAGAAAGACTACCATACTATAAGAGAAGAACTAATACTGTGCTAGAAGAACTAGTACTATACGAGAATCACTACCATACTATGCTAGAAGGACTAGTACTATAAGAGAAGGACTAATACTATAGGAGA
>NKZC01000068.1:0-71732 GCA_002374385.1 Metschnikowia borealis
ACATACCGAACACTATGAGGGATGGATCCTCAATGAGGCTCCACCCCAACAGGATCGGAGTTATTCTCTCAGTGAGGTATTAGAACAAAATTAAACAACCTCGCACAGTCTTTCAAACCAAATTGCACAATGTTTCACACCAACCTTCACTAGAATCCAATATTGGGAAATTTACCTCTGGACGATTGCCTCATATGCACTACATTTGGGACTCTTGCAGTATCAATCAAGACTCAAAACGGACGGAACTGAACAGGTTTTCCTTGAGGGCCTGCATACAACCCGCCTGTAAGAGATGTACGAACTTTTTGAATTATTGGCTTGTTTAATTTTGCTAGTGTGGTTTGAATCCTTTTAAAAAACACTATATATTATTAAAAGGTACCATAAAGTTCCTAGAAGGGGTTTTCTTTTGTTGTCTAGTAAATCCATAAGCTCTAAATAGTAGCTCATTCTTACATCCAGTATTCGTAATTGTGCGGCTTATTTAGACCAGGAATTCCGTCTTCGGATCCGCTCTATATTTACTTTTGTTCCTTGCACTTCTTGTTCCTGCATCGGGAAGTTTCAGTACAATGGAATTGATGTCAAAACGAACAATGTTTGCAGAAAAGAGTAGTTTGCTAATTATAAAACGGTATTCCGTTCCACCACAAGGTTCTTCATCTTTTTATCTTGTCAAAACCTTTCACTTCCGCTGGTACAATATTTGAATGACATTCATCAAGTCCATGGTTTAGCAATATATAATCAATATAATCACCCAAAAGCAACTGAGTGTATTCATTTTCCACCACAATGTGTGACCTACACGCCTAGAAACTGTGGACACCAAGACCAGTTGAGTCACAGAGAAGGACTTTCAAAGGACTATCAAGGACTATCAAGGACTATCAAGGACTATCAAAGACTATCAAGGACTATCAAGGACTATCAAGGACTATCAAAGACTATCAAAGGACTATCAAGGACTATCAAAGGACTAGTACTTGCAGAAGTACTTTCAGAAGGACTAGTACTTTCAGAAGTAGTTGCAGAAGGACTAGTACTTGCAGAAGCACTTTCAAAAGCACGATCAGAAGCACTTTCAGAAGCACTTTCAGGATTCCTTTGCACCTTTAGTGGGGAGTTATTACCATGACTAATTGTTATTCTCTAATGTTACCCCCTCCCCCTTTTGGATAACTATTATTGAGCTGAAAAAAAAGAAAAAACGCCTTTTTCTATACCATAAGACCCACTCTAAAGCTCGCTAGATCCACAACAAATAAGATTGAATCGTGCTGTTATCGCTTGTACAATACCTGTACAGAACATCTAGACCTTGCAATTAAACAAGCCCTTAATCAGTAAAACTTACTGCGACATCTACTACTGGGTTGTTCCAAGAAGTCTGTTCCTCGGAATCTTTCGAACCTGTCTTTTTATTTAATTCCGTTGTACTGCAAGTAAATGCGAAAGAACACTATACCAAAAGAAGAATATAACACTATACCAAAAGAAGTATATAACACTATACCAAAAGAAGTATATAACACTATATTCATTGTTAGAGCCACCAGGTAGTGTTCTACAAATTGAGGTATTTTAGCCCTCACTGTTGAATCCAAACAATGGCCATACCAAGACGCTGAGACCCAACATCGCATAATGTTGGGCTGGCATTTGTGGCTATTGTTCTCGTGCTAAGTCGCACGCCTTTTTCTCTAAGTACCTCAGATTCCTGCCTCGGAGAAATCGGCAAATGAACATAGTAAACAGAGTACCTGACGAAACCGGAATCTAACATTCACTACAATATACTACAAAGAAGTATATATTAACCCTGTACACTCTGCTGGCCCTTTATTATTACTATATTCTACTGCCCCTTTATTATTACTATATTCTACTGCCCCTTTATTATAACTATATTCTACTGCCCCTTTATTATAACTATATTCTACTGCCCCTTTATTATTACTATATTCTACTGCCCCTTTATTATTACTATATTGTCAGATCCATATAGGAAGGACACTACCCAAATGGACCTAACAGTGGGTATGTGGTATAGATGAATATATATAGATGAACAATAACATGAGGCAAATTATGGTATCATTATTTTTATCGGTGCTTCTATTACTGAATCTTTGAAATTCCACAAGCACATGCTTCAGACACCGTTTGAAAGAATTCCCTCATGTCTCGGAAGTATCAATTATACCGCAGTCCAGCTTTTGAAAATTAAAGCAGGTGTCCATTTTCACAATGCTGTATCAAAAGAGCCACACCTATAATTGACAGGATAATTTGTAAGTTTCCAGTAACGATGAAGAACTGGCTAAGAAGGCTATACCTTTCTCGGGCTACACATCTCTACACCATTGGACACCAGATCTTTGTGCAGCATAGTACAGTCTATAGTAAAAGTATAATATAGTAGTAGTACAGTCTATAGTAAAAGTAAATTATAGTAGTAGTACAGTCTATAGTAAAAGTAAATTATAGTATAGTACAGTCTATAGTAAAAGTAAATTATAGTATAGTACAGTCTATAGTAAAATTATATTATAGTATAGTACAGCCTATAGTAAAATTATATTATAGTATAGTACAGTCTATAGTAAAAGTATATTATTTTTAGATTCTTGAATACGTCCAGTGCTGTGGGTCATGTTCATTCGTTGATGGATCCCCAGTAGGTGAAATCCCAGTAGGTGAAATCCCAGTAGGTGAAATCCCAGTAGGTGGAATCCCAGTACTTATATAGCTAACCTGTGGATACCAGAGAAGTGAAGGTTGGTGGTTAAACGCCATGTCACGAGGTAAGGTGAATGGATGAATCCAAGTCACGGGTTACAGCTTAATATACAGAAATAATTTACATTATTTGTTTTGAATGTAATGAAAGGTTTCGTAAATCAATTCATATTTTAAGAAAAAACTAGGTTTTCAGATACTCAAGTATCCCAAATTCTCTCGAATGAACCATTGGAGAAAGAACATAGTAAACAGACCACCAATACGAATCTAACAAAATTAGGTGTAGCCATTGGATATGTAGAGATTGGTTTAGACAACAAGTGCATGATCTTGTAGTAGAAGTACAATTTCTTCAAGTAGAAATATGTGTTACTATAGAAAGTACTCCGATCTAGAGTTCTATTTTCCGTTACTAGAGCAGAATTCCGTGAGATTAGAGCAGAATTACATCACAAAAGAGCGGAATTCCACATTAATAGAGCAGAATTCCACATTAATAGAGCAGAATTCCGTGAGATTAGAGCAGAATTACATCACAAAAGAGTAGAATTCCACATTAATAGAGCAGAATTCCACATTAATAGAGTAAAATTCCACACTAATAGAGCAGAATTCCACCTTAATAGAGCAGAATTACAACAAATTTTTGCGGCAAAGAAGAATACTTATGAATATCAACTATTTAAAATCCTTATCAATTGAAAGAATCCTTTAGTATAGGAGTTTAATATGATTTTATCTGGATGAGTCATTGGCATTCGTAGGTTTGAAGACACCTCTATGGGCATTGTGTCTACCTATGATGGATCTAACATATAGTATAGTATAGTGTAGTATATATAGTATAGTATATATAGTATAGTATAGTGTAGTATAGTGTAGTATTGTAGTAGTATGGTATATATAGTATGGTATATATAGTATAGTATAGTATAGTATAGTATAGTATAGTATAGTGTAGTATATATAGTATGGTATATATAGTATAGTGTAGTATAGTGTAGTATATATAGTATAGTGTAGTATATATAGTATAGTATAGTATATATAGTATAGTATAGTATAGTATAGTATAGTATAGTATAGTATATATAGTATGGTATATATAGTATAGTGTAGTATAGTATAGTATAGTATGGTATATATAGTATAGTGTAGTATATATAGTATAGTATAGTATAGTATAGTGTAGTATAGTATAGTGTAGTATAGTATATATAGTATAGTACATATAGTATAGTATAGTGTAGTATTGTTAGATTCACCAGGTGGTGTTCTACAAATTGAGGTATTTTAGCCCTCACTGTCAAATCTAACAATGGCCATACCAAGACGCTGAGACCCAACATCGCATAATGTTGGGCTGGCATTTGTGGCCATTGTTCTCGTGCTAAGTCGCGTGCCCCTTCTTTCTAAAAGCATTTAAATACCTCAGATTCCTGCCTCGGAGAAATCGGCAAATGAACATAGTAAACAGAGTACCTGACGTAACCGGAATCTAACATATACTATACTATACTTTTATACTATATAAAATACACTATCTATATGAATAACTATATCTAAATGAATAACTATATCTAAATGAATAACTATATCTATATGAATAACTATATCTATATGAATAACTATATCTAAATGAATAACTATATCTATATGAATATCTATATCTATATGAACTTCTATATCTATGTTATGTTCTTAATACATTTATTCCTACGTAATACTTTACTCGTGGATGGTTCCTCAAAGAAAGGAACTGGAGTGGTTTATATAACTTTGACAGAACCGTTGTACCGGAAAACTCTCCACTAGAACTTTCAACTTTCGGTTTAGCATCTTATTAATATGGACATGTAAGTTGTACCTTACAAGACCCAAGTCTTATGTGACGGGACCACAGCACCTCTTATACTCTTTGTTCGTCTAAGATGTGCACAATGTTGTTGTTCAAAATCTGCACAAGGTTGTTGTTCAAAATCTGCACAACCTTATTGTTCAAAATCTGCACAATGTTGTTGTTCAAAATCTGCACAATGTTGTTGTTCAAAATCTGCACAACCTTATTGTTCAAAGTCTGCACAACCTTATTGTTCAAAGTCTGCACAACCTTATTGTTCAAAATCTGCACAACCTTATTGTTCAAAATCTGCACAACCTTATTGTTCAAAATCTGCACAACCTTATTGTTCAAAATCTGTACAGCCCTATTGTCTTTCAGTGGCTTGATTACAAAATATTCACAAAGTACCTTTCCTCCGTACATGCCAGGTACTCATTGACAAGAACAGTAGGGACTGTTTCAGAATATTCGAAAGGTCATCGTGGCCTTTGTGTAGCAATGGATGTGACACAGCGTTTGAAATGGCCATTGCTACAATCGGAAAGAGTAGGCTTCGTGAATTGTCTAAAGGCAGGGCCCCCCTTTTTTTCGTGGATCTAACAGTTCGGTGAAAGGACGATGTCCGTTATTTGTCAGATATGCGATAGCACACAGCACGTTTCGACCGCATTGGGAATGGAGCTCCCTGGTTTTGTTAATGATGGATTAATCCACCTGGTCAATTCAAAATAGGTTAAATTAAGTGTTTATTGAAAGCCTAGACTTGATGTCAGATGGGAAGCCGCAGAAACATCGGGCACATAGTTCATAAGCTCTTTGGAAAGGAGAGGAAATGCCAGTTTCGGCTGTATAGTGCCCAAATATACCAGAAACCTCCGACCACAGTCCCCTTGTCCAACTTGTCATATAGAAAAAATTTAATTATCTGTCCAAGTACAAATACCCAATTTGCAAAATTAATTTGCATTAAATACAACAATAAATAGACACTAAATACAACACTAAATAGACACTAAATACACACTAAATAGACACTAAATAGACACTAAATACACACTAAATAGACACTAAATACAACACTAAATAGACACTAAATAGACACTAAATACAACACTAAATACAACACTAAATACACACTAAATACAACACTAAATACGCACTAAATAAACACTAAATACAACACTAAATACACACTAAATACAACACTAAATACACACTAAATACACACTAAATACACACTAAATACAACACTAAATACAACACTAAATACACACTAAATACACACTAAATACACACTAAATAAACACTAGATACAACACTATTATAGTCAATGGATAGAGATGGCTCCGCGTGTTATAGTTGTGAGCAAAATAAAACCCCAAGGCATCCAGAGGAGGCTCAAAAACGTGCTTACTGGCAAACAGTTTGGGGTACGCTTCCCAACCAATACTAAGAGCTGAAGGTGTCAGCAAAGTCGCCCAGGTCTCGGTAGGGGTATCTCAGCAAATGGAGCTGGGGCACAGACAAGTTCTCCAGACATGCAAACGGTTCGGGTCCTTGTTCAGAAGAGAAAAGTCAAGGTCCTTGTTTAGAAGAGAAAAGGTCCTTGTTCAGAAGAGAAAAGTCAAGGTCCTTGGGCGACGTTTTGAGCAGGCCCTTCATCTGGTCGATTTCCGGCTCCAAAGTGCATATGATAACACCCAGAACCTCCGGCCATTTTTGGGGGTGGAGCGGTTTGGTGGGTGATTTTGGTTCTGGTACAACGTGGTTTGATGAGGACGCCTCAAGGGTTTAGATGTGGGGCTAGACATTTGGGGTGACTTTGGTTCCTCCCCATATCCACTTTCTCTTGGTGCAGGGCTTCAAATCCAGACCTTTCAAAACACTCTTGGTGAAGGGCTTCAAATCTAGACCTCTCAGATCAATCTCTCTAGGAGTGTCTTTTGGAGCATTTCCTGGAGCATTTCCTGGGGTATTTCCTATAAGAATGCCATCTCCAGTACATACTACTTAGATTTATAACTGTTGAAATCCAAAAACAGTGATACATGCTCAATAGAAAACAAGAACGATAAAAGAACGCTAAAAGAACGCTAACAAGCAAGAGATTAGAACTGAAATTTATGAAAAAAGATAAGAAACTAGAACTGAAAGTTTATATTGCAGACTATCAAAGTTCACCCAGAACTCTGTTTAATGGTATTAATTATTGTTTCATGGCATGAATTATTGAGTAGATTACCGTAGTCTTGGTCTATACTTGCCTGTTCTTGTAATGCTCTATTATAGTGTAGCACTAGTATAGTACTGCAATGATCTGGACCCAGAAATTGTGATTCTAGGGTGGGGTGGTTCTAGGGTGAGGTGGTTCTAGGGTGAGGTGGTTCTAGGGTGAGGTGGTTCTAGGGTGAGGTGGTTCTAGGGTGAGGTGGTTCTAGGGTGGGGTAGTTCTATGGCAGACATTTTCGCTGGTTATGGTGCGTCAAAAGAAGACTGCGAAAAAACTGCGAAAACTGCAAAAACAGAAGGTGAAAAGAAACTACGGAAACGGTTGTATCATGCGGCATGTGCCTGACGGGCTTGAGAAATCAGCAAACCTGCGGGCACTGCATGTTCACGTGACTGTATACAACTGTCTCAATAATGGGTATTGTTGAAGAGAGCCAAGACAGGACTCAAGCCTCTCTGTCCCCCCCGTCTAGCTCTTGTTTAACTCTGGTCATTGTCCTGGAGAAAACAATGATGGAGGGAAATGAAACAGGGTTTCCTGGGATTAACTGAATCGGAGAGGAACCAGCCCACGCTCGAGTTATCAATTTTGAACAGAAGTCACGGACTCACTACTCTACATAGTAACGGAAATAGAAGGCAAGGTGATTACCCAAGTCCCTCATTAGTTATTAAAGTCCAATTGTGTATCCGTTCCTCTGTAACAGAAGGTACGTGCTAACGTGCAGCATAACATTTGGAAGGTAAAAAGAATACTGAAACAAATACACAAAAAAAAAATAAAAAATATGAAAAAAAAAAATCTGAAAAAAATAAAAAATACAGTATTTTTCAAAACGATTCAAACCAACGCGGCAGGTTTCAAACTACACTTACAAAATTAAACAACCAATAATCCAGAACCGTTCGTACTTATGACTTAAAAATTGCTAAGGATTAAAGATACGAAATAAACGGTTTATGTGAAGTCTCTATTGAATATTACAAACAGTGACGGTTTGAAATATTGGTTTGTTTAAATTTCCTAATGGGGTTTGAAACATTTTGGCCCGCTGGTTTGCATACTTTTGAAAAACAATGTATAAAAAAATAAAAAATAAAAAAAAAAAATAAAAAAAAAAAAATATAAAAAAATATGAGAGTACAGTGTTTTTAAAAAGTATTTAAACCAGCACGACAAACCCATGCAAACCACACCAGCAAAATTAAACAAACCAATAATTCAAAAGGTTTTGTACTCACTCGTACAGTCTTTCAAAGCAAATGACGTAATGTTTCACAGCAACTTTCATTAGAATTCAATATTAGAAAAAATTTTGGTTCTGGAGATTTGCCTCATATGTTTGGGAGTCTTGCAGTACCAATCAAGGGTCAAAACCAGACGGAACTGAACTCCTTGGTTTCGATGTCAACTGTAATTATGGACTGTTGAATATGGAATTTGCTGAGCCGTGTTTCAGAGAGGTGTTACCTGCAGTACACCGGAATGTTTCGATAATTCCTGATCACCCAGAAATGCTGGGAAAAAGGTGGTCCAGTAACCATGGTTTAAGATCCAGAGGTCCTCTAGTACTGTAGGATATGAATGTCATAGTCTCATTAGCAGTACGAGAAGTTTTGGGCCTACCAAGATGTGTTCCTCAGTAGAGATTCGATTAGCTATCTCGTAAATAATTTGGGAAGACCTCCTTATATGTATATGCATGAGTTGGCCTTCTGCTCCTTTTTTTCCCAGAAATTCGAAGCTTTTGAAAATGGTTCCAGTGCCCTAAAAGCCCTGAGCATTTTTCAACATTCGGAACTATCAAGAAGAAAAAGTGCCGTGCACGTGACCAGCCAATCCTGCATACCGGCATTCCGATGACAAAAAAATGCAAGTGCCGGGCATCATGGTCAAATATGATTCGTAATTTCTTAGCAAAACATTGCAAACGATACATTTGAGACCCTGCAGATAACAATTGGTCCAGGAAAAAATAGCATTTTCGCCCCAAAACAGATCCCTCATGTCAAATAGGCAATCTTACAGATCGGCAGCTATCTATGTTTACAGTCGCTCGAAACAGTAGTAAAGAAGTCATTTAGTCGGTTAAAAAAGCCTGCATGCAGTGCATGCATCGTGAGTTGCTTTCAGAGGCACAGATATGCCGCACATCATACATGCAGCGTAATGAATCATTTCCTAGTACAGAGGAGTTGCATCTCAACAAGCCCTGGGCCGCCGGCAGTGTGCAGAAAGAGTGCATGAACCAAAGCTTTTTACCCGAATACTCCACCCATGTTCCGCAGACAATGCATCGGAGCCAAGCCATTTGGGGCCATGACAAACACAAACGATTCTAGGCATCAGTATAAAAACAGCATGTTCTTTCCGTATCCCTAAAGCACTCGAAATATATTATCTATGAAACCCGTTGCCTCGTTCGTGGCATTCTTCCTTGCTGCTACAGCATGGGCCCACCAAATGGATTGTGCAGTACTTGCTGTGAAAGTCAACCACCGGTTCATTCCGCTTTCCTTTCATCATTTTCCGGAATTTGCGGAAGACCGGAACGTATTAGCCTTTGGCAAGACCGAATCCGATCCTGTATGGTTCATCTACCAGGACAACTGGGCCCAGAGTGTGTACGGGCCCAGCCGAGGGTTTGTGGGGGTGGAACACGGTACTGTGGTGGTGGGGCCCGAAGTGAATGAGTTTCTGTGGCAGGTTGATGAGGATTTGAAGGTGCTAAATCATGAGTACTACTCGTGTGCGAGTATCATGGACAATGTGCATGTGCTCGCCACCGAGGATGTGAACCAGTGTTGTTATACGGTGGAGCTCTATATTCGGCGTTACGATAGAATAAAGAAGGTTTTGGTGTGATGCATTTTATATTTAAATAGAGTGAGAGAATATTATAGACCAGGGCTCATAACCAGAGTGTAATCCAAAAAATCACCGAACGTAACTTGGCCAAAAACTTAGCTGTGCTCGTAACCATGGGCCGGGTTCATAACCATGAGTCCTGGACCCTTGTGGTGGGTCCAAGGCTTCATAACCAAATAGAAAGCACCAATCAGATGGCTCCCCTTAATGACCGAGGTTTCTGGAGTGACCGAGGTTTCTGGAGTGACCGAGGTTTCTGGAGTGACCGAGGTTTCTAGAGTGACCGAGGTTTCTGGAGTGACCGAGGTTTCTGGAGTGACCGAGGTTTCTGGAGTGGACCGAGAAATTGACAAAGGCTCATAACCGAACCGTCAGTATGAAGAATCAATGCATGTTCATAGGAAACATCAGTACCTCCATATTAATTAATTGGTGATTGTGGACTTGAGAGAAATGCAAAGTTGACATTTCGGTACTCGTGGATATTGACGTCGTTTTATTGAGGTGAGCCTTCACTTGACCAAAGTCACGTGAGTGGCTGCGGTGCTAGAGAAACACCAAGAATTTTTCGACGTCAGTTTTCCTGCATGATAAGAAGATATGTTGACGGAGGTACTGGGTGCAGGAATGAATACCCTGGCCCGAAAGATCCACAAAAGCAAGAAGCTGTTTTTAGTGCCAAGTGAGCGTTTCCCACCGGGCTCACAACCATAAGACCGGGCTCACAACCATAGAACCGGGCTCACAACCATAAGACTGGGCTCACAACCATAGAACCGGGCTCATAACCATAGAACCGGGCTCACAACCATAGAACTGGGCTCATAACCATAGAACCGGGCTCACAACCAGCTTGAAAATATAAAGTACATCATTCAATAGCGTAGACGTATGGATTACATGAGTATATAGAGTGAAGGAAAAATATGTGTATAGATTTCAAGCAAGCTTCTGAAGCCGTAACGGAAAAGTATTAGACTTTTGTCACGTCAGGTACTCTATTTACTAAGTTCACACGCAAAAAATTGCACAAAAGAAGCAATCTGAGCAGCTTTTTTGGTGTTTTCAAGAGAAAAAATAAAAATATGGAAAGCAAGGAGTGAAGAAGTATTGGCAGCGAAAATGTAGCGATAATTTAAATAGCGTTAAGTGTCTGGAAAACCTGTGTGAATATATGGGAATGTGTGTAATTATTGTCTGAGTTTATGTATTCATGTTTTCCGAGTTTCTATATGTAATTATCGTCTGAGTTTATGTTTTCTGAGTTTCTATATGTAATTATTGTCTGAGTTTATGTTTTCATGTTTTAAAATTATGAGTGCATTGTATGGATTTGTACATGTGAATGTTCTCTTAGATGAAAATCAAAACATGGAAAGCAAGGTTGTGGGTGCGGAGCACCAAGGAATGGCAATTGATTGATATAACTGAACCACAGCGTGTATATAGCTGTGCTATGTCTGTTTACGATGTGAAAAGTAGCGATGGGTTTAACCATACTCGAGCGATGAGCAATTAGTGGGGGGGGGGATCCAAATCGACAATGCTGAAAAACGCCTTAGCTGTGGTTTTTCTAGCTCTTCTCAGGCTATCCTGGCACCTCGTAAAATGTATATGGCCAAGTAGAAGGCAGGGTACAAGGCCTTATGTAAGGCTACAGTGTTTTTTAAAACTATTCGAGCCAGCGCGCCAATATGTTTCAAACCACATTAGGAAACTTAAACAAACCAATAATTCACAACGTTACTGTTTTGAATATTCAATAGAGACTCCACATAAACAGCTTACTTTCTTCGAATCTTTGATCCTTAGCAATTTTCAAGTCATAAGTACGAACCTTTTTGAATTATTGGTTGTTTAATTTTGCAAGTGTAGTTTGAACCATTTTGCCGCGTTGGTTTGAATCGTTTTGAAAACCACTGTATAGTTGTAAGAGAAGGTGCGCGAAGAGACGACATGACTAATCGGTCATTCGGTGCCAAAAGACACGAGCAACAAAAGGAACGAACAGTCAGTCTCGGTGGCGAGTAGCTGACTGGTCGACTTTCGTAGGCTCTGAAAATACCGATGCGTACTGAGTCCCCATGGCGGTTCTAACTTCCCCCAGCCTCGAAATCGATTTGGTTGGATGTACAGAGGCCATGCTCATGAGCTCGTCCTGATACATCTGTGTGGCATAGGGTGGCATGTCTCCAGCTCGTATAATGGTGATTCAATGGTGGTTTCAATGATTTCAATGATTTCAATGGTGGTTTCAATGGTGGTTTCAATGGTGGTTTCAATGATTTCAATGGAGATTTCAATGGAGATTTCAATGATTTCAATTATTTCAATGGAGATTTCAATGATTTCAATGGTGGTTTCAATGGTGGTTTCAATGGTGGTTTCAATGGTGGTTTCAATGGTGGTTTCAATGGTGGTTTCAATGATTTCAATGGAGATTTCAATGGAGATTTCAATGGGGATTTCAATGGGGATTTCAATGGTGGTTTCAATGATGATTTCAATCATAGTTTCAATAATTTCAATGGAGATTTCAATGATTTTAATAGTGATTTCAATGGTGATTTCAGCTTGCGGTCTCTGAGGGAATTTCTCGAGCAAAACTTGGCCAGTCCTTCTTCGGTCTTCCTTCCCTCTGGTCTGGTCCTGTAGCAATGCTTACGGCTGGGATTCCTGCGTCGATGAATCACACATAGTCCGATCTTCAAATGGCACAAACGTGTAGTTCAAGTTATTGGCTTGGTACCACTTGAAGTAAAGGTTCTTCAAGTGCCCTGACCTGTTGGGGTGGTCCTTGGTTCTCCAGAGTTAGAAGGTTGTTGGCATAAGCATAAGATCCCAAAAGGCCTTCTTCCTCGGCGGCCCACCATGCAAAACGCACGGCATTGTTTACTTTGAAACTTGACAATTGCTTGGCCACATCTAGCAAAGAGATGGTTCCGGAATCGTCATCGTTAATACCTGGAGCCTTCGCTCACGGAATCGGAGTGAGCTCCCAAGGAAACAACGTTATTGTGGTCACCACCTTTGGTCTCGGTCACCACCTTTGGTCTCGGCCACCACATTGATGGTTTGGCAGGGCGTTGAGACGAACTGATAAAAGTCTGCAACCACTGATTGGTGACTTGACTTTTGAAATGTCGGGAGGTGCTGCGAACTTTAAGCGAATTTGGTGATACCTTGGAATCTCTGGCTTTTGGGGAACTGACGGGATAGTTTTTATCTGCACAGACCTGTTGAACTTGTTGGAAGCGAAATTCCTTAAGTTTCGGTCAAATTTATTTAGCTCTGCTGAAGGAAGCTCAGCGGGCCGCCAGGACTGCGGTTAAAGTGCAATTGAGGGTTTAGGCAATGTGAATAGAATCAGCGAATGAGCATAGTCAACAGAGTACCTGACGTAACCGGAATCTAACACGTTAGTATTGGTATAGTTAGTATTAGCGTTAGTATTGGTATAGTTAGTATTAGCGTTAGTATTGGTATAGTTAGTATTAGCGTTAGTATTGGTATAGTTAGTATTAGCGTTAGTATTGGTATAGTTAGTATTAGCGTTAGTATTGGTATAGTTAGTATTAGCGTTAGTATTGGTATAGTTGGTATTGGTATAGTTAGTATTGGTATAGTTAGTATTGGTATAGTTAGTATTGGTATAGTTAGTATTAGCGTTAGTATTTGTCAACGAGTACTTCGCATGTACGGAGTCAAGGTACTTTGTAGAAGCATTGTGTGCAGGCCAGCGAGGTATTGTGTGCAGGACACCAATGGGTGAGGAGTTTTAACCCACCTCGCGCCTCGTCTAAGACTTTGGTCTTGTAAGGTACAACTTACATATCCCTGTATATTAATATCTACTAAAATATAGGTTGAAAGTATTAGTGTTAGTTGTTATGTTCTTCAATACATTTATGGCTTACTAATACTCAGATCGTGGACCTCATTTTACAAGTGATATGTTCCTGTCCACCGTGACCTTTCTTCATGTGGACTCTCACCCTTTTGGTTACTCAATATTAGCATTCGAATGCCTCGGCAGAAAATTGGGACGAATTGATTGAGACTGATCATCGGCTTACTGTCATCCGGGTACGACTTTGATGGTATGTTTCCGAATCCACTTCGATTTCACTGTTCCAATTGACTGCTTTTTCCGTGAATCTGTGGACGTTAGAGAAACGCTCTATCGTGTCTATTTTGCAGCAATGGCGACACACAATAAAGCTGAGATTTATTTTGACCGAAAACACAAGAACATTCTTTTACAAATTGACAAAAGTTTAGGTTGAAATTGACAAAAGTCTATGTTGAAAAACTGACAAAAGTCTAGGTTGAAATTGACAAAAGTCTAGGTTGAAATTGACAAAAGTCCAGGTTGAAAAACTGACAAAAGTCTAGGTTGACAAACTGACAAAAGTCCAGGTTGAAATTGACAAAAGTCCAGGTTGACAAATTGACAAAAGTCTAGGTTGACAAACTAACAAAAGTCTAGGTTGACAAATTGACAAAAGTCCAGGTTGACAAATTGACAAAAGTCCAGGTTGAAAAACTGACAAAAGTCTAGGTTGAAATTGACAAAAGTCTAGGTTGAAATTGACAAAAGTCTAGGTTGAAAAATTGACAAAAGTCCAGGTTGAAAAACTGACAAAAGTCTAGGTTGAAAAACTGACAAAAGTCTAGGTTGAAATTGACAAAAGTCCAGGTTGACAAATTGACAAAAGTCTAGGTTAAAATTGACAAAAGTTTAGGTTGACAAATTGACAAAAGTCTAGGTTGACAAATTGACAAAAGTCCAGGTTGAAAAACTGACAAAACCGGGTTCTCAGATGCTAGGATTCAAATTTATCAACGAGCAAAGTATTGGTAAGGCATAAATGTATTAAAGAACAAAATATTAGTATAGTATTAGTATAGTATTAGTATAGTATTAGTATAGTATAGTATTAGTATAGTATAGTATTAGTATTACTAGATTCTGCTCTACACTATGTAGTTACTATGTACTCTCTGCAGGTCTGTCACACCTATGAAGGACTAACCTACGGACTGATTTGTATATAATTGACTTTTTTGCTATCGTTGGAAACTGTAATAAAGACCAATTACTATTATCTGTATTTTGTTTTGGACGTAAATCCCTAAAGTAGATTCATGGATGATTTCTCCAAAAATGGGGGGGATATAGGATTGTCACCTTTTGGTATCTCACCAGTACCTTACCAGTACCTTACCAGTACCTTACCAGTACCTTACCAGTACCTTACCAGTACCTTACCAGTACCTTACCAGTACCTTACCAGTACCTCGTCCAGTACCTTACCAGTACCTCGGCCAGTAGAGACACCATAGTCAAATCCAGGTTTGTCCTTTGCATGTGTTTTTTGCTTGGGTACAGACTTGGCTTCCCCGCTTCTATTTATTTTCTTGCCCTTCGACAACTTCGCCTCAGGCTGCTCCTCAGCTTTAGCCTTCCTTGGATGCTTTTACTTCCTATCCTTCTCAATAGAACTTGACTTTTTCTCCTTTGTCTTATGATGATTAAAAAATTGGAGCTAGGTTTATGTGGAAGGAAAAAAAATTCTTATAAATTGAACTTTGGATGGTATTAATGACTATTTAAAAACGACATTAAATAAGTATTAATAATTGTTTTATTGATATATTTAAAGCCTATATCAATATAATTAATAAACGTCGAATTTATAGTAAAACGTTCTCTATAATTTAAGAGCTTTAGAAATTGATGTTTGAATAATCCATTTCTAACCATGAGCCATAGTGTTATTAACACGTAATAAAATATATAAATAAAGTTTTTTGGGTATTATTCAAATTTTATAATGGCCCCTAATCAAGTTTCTTTATATTTTTACCATTTATTTCGGAAGGTTTATATTTAATAACTATTTAATATGTTTACATTTTTTTATATTATTTTCTATTATTTTCTATTATTTTCTATTATTTTCTATTATTTTCTATTATTTTCTATTTCTTTATATTATTTTCTATTTCTTTATATTATTTTCTATTTTTTATGTTATTTTCTATTTTTTTATGTTATTTTCTATTTTTTTCTATTCTTTTCTTTTTTTTATATTATTTCCTATTTCTTTATATTCCTGTCTAGGTAATTTTTGCATGTCCGAGTTTTGTTTTTAGTTCTATTCTTTCAAGTTCTCTTTGGGAAAGATTGGAAATTTCTTTTCTTTGGTCCAGGACTTTAATTATCATATTTTCCTAAATTATACTTTATTAATCACTAGATTTATGAAAAGAGAAAATACCTTTAACAAAGTTAATTTACCAAACCCTAAATGTATTTGAATAAAGTCCGTATATTATCAATATAACCAGCTTTTAGTAATTTATTAACTAAATCTATAAAACCTTCTAATAAAGTTCTATAATATTATTTAAAAATATTTGAACAGTTCTAATAGCTGTTGTATCTAAGGATATAAAAAGAGTTGTAGTTTTATCAACAATGAGTCAATTGGCTCAATTAATTTACAATCTAAATGCAATACTTTGCTAGCTTTATGTGGAAGGAGAAAAATTGGGGCTAGTTTTATACTTATGCACGAGCAGGAGGGAGGTACAGTCATCATGTACAGTTCTTTACGAGGCTCCGGTATCGGATGTATGAGTTCCGAGGATTGAATATATATAAAGGGGGTTTCGCTCAGGGTTTAGGGGCATCTATTAGGAGCAGAGAAAGATATGAGTTGGTACTATGATATGGATTTATCTCAGTGTGAAAATAGTGTGAAAATAGTGTGAAAATAATGTGAAAACAACCGAAAACAACTGAAAACAGTGTGGAAATAGTGTGAAAACAGTGTGAAAACATCTGAAAAAAGTCCGAAACAGTCCGAAACAGTCCGAAAAACTCTGAAAAAAGTCCGAAACAGTCCGAAAACATCTAAAAAAAGTCCGAAACAGTCCGAAAACATCTAAAAAAAGTCCGAAACAGTCCGAAACAGTCCGAAAACATCTAAAAAAAGTCCGAAACAGTCCGAAACAGTGTGTTTAGGAGTTCTTAGTATAGTATAAACAGATAAAAATAGAAAATACAGAGAACAACTAGAGTTCTACACCTATAGAACAAAATTAGGGACCAAAAAGAGCTCATGTTTATGCTTGGTAGATGATAATCGTGTTGAATTTGAGGCTTTAGTATACCCGAGTGTACTGCTTGTTCATGTGACTGCATACAGACGAATCAAAGGCTAAAGCCTGAGCTAAGCCTTGTCTAGCTTTTGTCTAATCTCTGGGCATTCTCTTCTCCAAAACAATGTCAGTAGTAGATGGAGCACGGAGAAAGATAGAGTCTATAAAAAGGGACGAGAATATTCTTATAAGAGATTTTTCAAAACAGCTTTGTTAAAATACAAGCATCTAGTATAAACTAGATACAGATACGAATATAAGCGATTAAGATGAGAACTGGAGTCCCACACTTCAAAGACTCGTTGGAATCTAACTTGATAACTGTTCCAGATTATGGGAGTGTATATTACTACTCTCAACAAATCGCACACCCACTACTAACTACACTTCCACACTGGAAAAAAAACAGTACCCCTCAAAAAGACTAAAGACTAAAGAATTACATTATGCAGTGCTTTAATACTACTATTCTACATGCTGTGCTGTTTCGGGTATCGTTTCAAGCAGAATCATGGCTATTACTTGTACTCGCGGTCTTGGATATGGAAGTCACGTGACATACCACTATTTCTACCATTTCATCACAAATAACTATACTTGGACCAGTGACAATTTATAGACTTATTGTTTATGTAGTATTTTAAAAAAAGGCTACTAGGGCTATTTGGCATATTTTGAGACTGTGCTGGTGGATGTGCCCCGAAGGCCCGTGCATCCCGGATAAAATAGACATTTCCCGCTTTTATCTAAAACGTAGTTTTTCATGAAAGAAAACCTTAGCAAACAATTTCTGTTTTTAGATAGTCCCATTATTGTAATGTAGCTCCAGTAACTGTGTCAGTACCTCATTTACAATGGCTGAAAACCATGGATTTGACGATTCAAACATTCACGCGGCTTCTGAAAAATCGCAACATCCAATTAAAGCCGGCTGAATTCAAACTGGCAAATGTGCTGGTGTGATGGACAATAGTATGCGGAGAAATGCAAGATACTGTGGACCCTTGGCCTCACGCGCCGCGCGTCGGCGTGCGTTTTGAGACAGCTTCTTTAAAAGTATATTATACGCGAGTTGCAGTATGCACTAGCATGAGAAGTGTTATTCGTTCCTAAACTCCGATATGGCGCAGATCAACTTCCCCTAGTGTTTTTTTGAGTGGACGAAAACCCCTCAAGAGCCTTTAATGCGAGAATTGTGTTATTTTCGGAAACACCTCCAAAAATATGCTGAAAAATGCAAAGACAAGTAATATTCTGGTATATGCGTTTTACTAGAGTTTTTTGATGCCTTTCTTTGAGAGCCATATTGCCAGTTTTGGAGTTTTTGTAGCTTTATTCCCATCTCTAAGTATACGAAAAGCAAATTATTGATTCCACATAAATACCCTGTTCCAAAACTGGCTGTACCAGGACATCGGATTGTCGTAAGCTCGGCCCGTATCGTTGGGAGAGTTGCATGGAATGCAGGGTATGCGCAGATGTACAAGTACATGCACCGCGCATATGTTTCATGCAGCGTGTGAGCGTTTAAAGTATAGACACCATGCATCTAAGCAACAGCCGGGTTTGTAGGTTGCAAACGAAACTGCATTGATCAAGGCATTTGATGTATTTTTAATTTTACTTGAGGTACTTGCAAAACAATTGGCGTTTTCCCAGATTCGATGCTGTTACGCAGGAACACATTATTTATATACAGGATAAAGTTTGCAATCCCCAAGTACGTCAAGAATAAATGCACTCATACATACATTTCGGGTTATTTTAGCCGATAGTACGTCCTAAATTTAGTCGTCACAACAAAAATTTTCAGCTGCAAAAGTTCTTTGGGCCTGGATGCAGGATATGTTTACAAAATGGATTCGGAATTAACGATTTGCAATTCGCAGAGTGGAACAGGGTTTCCCAGTACTCGGATTGAAGGTAGAAATCACTTGAATGTGTTGGTGTGTTCAGGAGTTGGAGTAGGGTCACGTGACCAAATGAAAAGAGACGTATATGCAGGCCATACATCTGGGGAGAATCTTTCCAAGTCCTCAGGAAACATCGGTACATACACTAATAGAATTTGAGCTTTGCCTTGATCGACCGTGACTCTCGATGACTTGGCTACGGATTGCATTCATTTCGGATCTGGACGAGTTGAGTTGGACGCCCAAATAAAACGACGAGACCACCGAGACCACTATGGGCCATCTACCAATATCTTCCGTGTCTGCTGCAAAGATGTCATCAAGAGATATGATTTGGTGATCGGAACAGAAAAGACGACGGGATGACTATGGGGATTTCGGTTGACTATGGGGATGTCGGTTGACTATGGGGATGTCGGTTGACTATGGGATATCAACACTCTGTAAGAACTCAACAGTGAGTGACGTGCTAGTTTGTGAGTTGAAGGTATTCCTTACGTCCTGAAGTTTATCATGGTATGTATTGAACCCAGAATAGTCGAGGAACTCCCTAATTGATCTAAGGGAGGAAACCCTCACTTTTATATAAACTGGTTGTATGCAACCCTGCATATACATGAAACACAGCCACGTGATATGCAGCTGTTACCCGTCTGGGATACCTTGCATGTCAGTCTCCTTATAAAATCGTTTCGTAACATACTCCTGACGAAGACTTGGTAGATCACGTGACCCACCTACTGCAGATACCGAACAAACTGCCCGTTTCTGCCATTGACCCCAATCCAGCAGAGTGACTTATATAGATCAAATAAATCAAAGTGTTTTATAGACAAATTACTGGTGTGGTGACGATGTCGTGTGTATGGCTCTGGAGATAGCACTATGTCGTTTTTTTAGCGGACAAATATCGCGTGTCGCGATTTCATCTAAATTCAAATATAGAAAGGTTATCAACATAAAATCCATCATATTATTTTATAAAAGCGATACAATTGATGATATAAACCAGAAACAAAAATGTTCTTTAAATGTGGGACTATATGTTAAATTTAAATGAAGTGTACCGATGTTCGACATTGTCGGGTGTATGGATGCGCGTGGCGTGTGTCACGTGGTGTGTGTCACGTGCCACGTGTCGGGTGTATGGATGTCGCATGTCGCATGTCGGGTGTCGGGTGTCGGGTGTCGGGTGTCGGGTGTCACGTGTCAGGTGTCGGGTGTCGGGTGTAAGGATGTCGCATGTCGGGTGTACTGATGCCCACTACTGAAGATCATGCGAAAATCACATCTCTTCCAACAACACCATGTTCGGAGCCTTCAAATCGTCTCTTGTCGCCTCGGGCGGATACCTCTGGAAAAGAGCCCCCCGCCTCTCGCCGCCCCAGAAAAACCGCTTGCGCTCCCGCATGAAGCTCGTCGACCGCAACATCGATGTCCTCTACACATCGTTGAAAATGCCCGAGTCCAACTCCACAGGCTACAAGAAAATCGACTACCTCAAGTTCCTTTTGCCCAAGGAGTCGAAAATGACCCCCCGTGATAAGTACACCACCTTCGACAAGAAGGTCAAGGGGTACCGGAAGAGCGTGCACTTGGTGCCCAAATGGACCAAGAAGTCGTTCAGGGAGAATCCTGAGCACTTCTAAGCAAACCCGCAAACTTACCGAGGTTCACCGAGGTAAGTTGGGGCCCTAGCGAATCAAACTTAATCCAAGTTAACCGGACTTAACCCAACTTAACCCAACTTAACCGAGGTTTACCGCTTAAGTTAAGAGTGGGAACTAGATCAATTGAGGTGCCGAATTTAACAGAACTTAAGCGAGGTTTATCGAGGCTTAGTTAAGAAGTGGGGACAGTGGTATGCAAGGTTGAGTGAGGTTCAGTGGGTTAAGTTAAGAAGTGTGGATTACTTCAATTGAGGTTGGCGAGATTGATTGTGGTTCACTGAGGTTATGTTAAGAAGGGGTCTAGATCTGAGATTGGTGAGATCTGAGATTGGTGAGATCTGAGATTGGTGAGGTTCACTGAGGTCAACTGACCATATCAAACTGAGACCTTAGTTTAGTTGAGGAAGTGAGGCTGGTGATACATAAGGTTCAGTGAGGTAATTTAAGCTAAGTTACCATAGGACTAGAGCTAAGTTGAGCTTTACTTTATGACTAGATCTGGTTGACGATTAGTGAGGTTCAGTTTCGTTTAGTTGCCTTGGGATTAAATCTGGTTGAGGGTTTTCTTATGACTAGAATTAAGTTGAGGTTTACTTTATGTCTAGATCTGGGTGAGGTTACTGAGGTTCAGCTACCTTTCGTACCTTATGAATAGAGCGATGTTGAGAGTTAGTGATGTTTAGTGAGCTTCAGAATCTTATTTCTAGATCTGGTTGACTAGATCTGGTTGTGTGCTGCAGCTTACTGAGGTTAGTGATACTGAGGCAATGTTGACGTTGAGTTGACCATGAGACCAGAATTGAGCTGGGTACTGAAGTTGACTGAGGCTATTGAGTCAGTCTGATGACAAGCTGAAATTTTTCTGAAGTTAAGGAGGTTCAGGTACGACTCGATGGGTAGAGCTTCTGAAGTTCAGTTGAGTTGAATTGAGGTGAAGTTGAGACGACTAGTGAGAAGTTGAATTCAAAGTTGAGGTGAAGCAGGGAAATTTTGAACCTAGAATGAGCTAGAATGGGCTAGAGATTTACGGCGATGAGTTGAAACTGAATGCTGAAACGAGACATTCAAAACCCGAGATCACTTGAGCTAGCACATTAACATTTGGTGAACCACTATTCAGCTAGAGGAATGGTGACGAGAGAAATCCAGGCTTGGTCATGATGACGTGATCCGGGAGATGTGTGGTGATTGGAGAAACGTCATTATATGGTGCCCCAGGCCATTAAAGCCGACCTGGGGGTTATCACGTGTTGGTTATAGAATGTGTTTTTGCATGGTGAGATCTGACGTTTGAAGAGTGAATCTCTACCACGTGGTTATCAGTAACCTCATCATGGAATAAGTTGAGGCTTCAATTGAACTCTAGAGATGTCAGTTGAGACGACGATAATGAGACGATGAGACAATAATTTGCTCAAGTTTGATATCTCGACACGAATTAGTGCTTGTGCAATGTCTAGATTTAGTGGTGAGTACTCTTGGATTGAGTCCAGTTGTGACTATTGGATTCAAGGAACTGACTACTGAGGATCATCTAATGTTCCAGCCAATGCCTAGACTATCAAGATAAATAAGAGTATGACGTCAGAGGTGAAGTTGAACTGGTGGCATGTGGAATGAGGATTGGCTGACTGGATGTGTGATGACTGGATGTGTGATGACTGGATGCGTGTTTGCATGGTCTAATCCACTAACCATGGTCAGAGTCACAGTCAAAAACCATCTTTCGTTTCCATATGGTGCTTCTTGTATATAGTAAGACGTCAGCCAAACCGTAGACCAAAGCAGAATGTAGGCTATGCGTTCATATACAATGGCATGTAAAACAGCAATCAGAGAACAGAAATACCCTGTTTTCCAATGATAATGGTTTGATCCTGGCCAACCTAAGGGATCTCCCAATGCAGTAGGTGACTATTTGTTGAACTTGAGGAAAATTCGTCCAGGAGTCCAGGAGTCGGTCAAGAGTCGGTCAAGAGTCGGTCAAGAGTCGGTCAAGAGTCGGTCAAGAGTCGGTCAAGAGTCGGTCAAGAGTCGGTCAGGAGCCGGTCAAGAGTCGGTCAGGAGCCGGTCAGGAGCCGGTCAGGAGTCGGTCAGGGGTCGTGTCTCTGGCCAACTCTGGCCAACTGGTCATTCACTTCTCACTAATGTTTAAATTGAGATGGAATATCGGACCCAAGAAGAGACGAAGGTTCCTATAAGCAACCAGGATCTCTGAGTATAGTTTAGATGCACATAAGAATAGAAGTGACTTCGATGATAACCCAGTCTTCGTTTTAGCAAGTCAGAGGCGACCCATGGCTTGACCGTTCTGGATTAATAGACTGGCTAGTAACGCTCAACAACGACTGAGTAGTTGGAGAAAAGGACTGAGTAGTTGGAGAAAAGGACTGAGTAGTTGGAGAAAAGGATTAAGTGGTTCAGATGGTCAGAGCCAAATGGCTAGGCACATAAATTCAACGCCTGCTCCTCAATGGGAAAAAGAGGCCAATGATGAAAGCTCTTAGCATAATTGTGGTTGGCGCCCTGCCCAGGGGGAGTCCCATGTGCACACCAATAAGCCATTACAGTGTTTTTCAAAACTATGTTAGGAAACGGTTATACAAGGAAACTGACATGTAAGGTATCCGGTCGGGTAACGCTGGCCCCTGTCCCGTGGTTGTGTTTCATGTATATGCAGGGTTGCATACAACCAGTGTATATAACAGCGAGGGTTTCCTCCCTTGGATCGATAGGAATTTTTCGGCTAGTGTAGGTTCAATACATACCATGATAAACTTTAGGGTAAGGAGAACCTTCAATACACAGACTAACAGCCTGGGACACTGTTGAGTTCTTACAAAAATGTTAGGAAAAATCCTACGAGCGCTAGAATCGAGTACTTAGTGCTCATGGATCCTACTGACCAGGCTAAGTTGAAGCTTGGCCTCGAACTATAACCATTCCATGGGTATGGGGTACGAAATGTATAAGAAGGAATGCATGCGCCATCTAGAACCCCAACAGGCATTTGAAAGAGCCAATGGGATTCAGGTGAATGTGATTCCGAAGGCTAGGTGTTTCAAGAAAGAAACCTAAAAGATTAGCGGAAACAGCAAAGAAGAAACCTAAAAGATTAGCGGAAACAGCAAAGAAGAAACCTAAAAGATTAGCGGAAACAGCAAAGAAGAAACCTAAAGGATTACCCATAACAGCAAAGAAGAAACCTAAAGGATTAGCGGAAACAGCAAAGAAGAAACCTAAAAGATTAGCGGAAACAGCAAAGAAGAAACCTAAAAGATTACCCATAACAGCAAAGAAGAAACCTAAAAGATTAGCAGAAACAGCAAAGAAGAAACCTAAAGATTACCCGAAACAGCAAGGAAGTATTAAGAACTACAGGTCCGCCTGATTAGATGATCCTTAGGGATTCGTCTAAGTCATATTACCGTATTCAAATATACCACTGATCCAGAGATTTTCAAAACTATTCAAAGCAGCGGGCCAAATGGTTCAAACCACATTAGGAAACTTAAACAAACCAATAAGTCAAAAAGTCAGTGTTTTTAATATTTATTACAGACGGAACATAAACCGTTTATTTCGAATCTTGAGCAATTTTTAAGTCATCAGTGCGAAACGTTTTGAATCATTGGTTTGATTTTGCAAGTGTGGTTTGGATTTTGAAAAACACTATACAAGGCTTTTACTGGTCGTTTAGTCAGCCACTCATTCATCCATTTGGTTATTTACTCACCCACCCATTTAGTCATTTACTTATCATCTACTCAGTTAACTACTCAGTCATTTATTCATCTATTTATTCATCTACTGAGTCTTCTATATCGTGATCTACTCATTTACTCAGATCTATTTAGGCAACTACTCAATCGACTACTCACCTATTTAGTGATCTACTTATTCATCTACTTATCTAGTCATTCCTCAGTCATCTCAGTCATTTATGTGGTGAACCGTTTAGACGTCTTCAGACTTTGGTTGAAACGAAACACAACTTCACAGTTGCGAAAAACACTTGAATGGAATGCTCTGGATGGTACAGTGCTCTCACAAATTTTAAAAGGTTAAATTTTCAATGGTCAAATTTTCAATGGTCAAATTTTCAATGGTCAATTTTTAAAAGGTCATTTTTTTCAATGGTCAAATTTTTAAATGACTAAATTTTAAATGGTCAATTTTTAAATGGTCAATTTTTAAATGGTCAAATTCTTAAAAGGTCAAAAAATCAACTGGTCAAATTTTCAAAAGGCCAAATTTTTAAAAGGTCAATTGGCCGTCCATGTCACTACTGTGGGGATACCAATTCACTAACAGGAACTACTAGTTCAATACTAATTCACTCTCACCAATTTCAGCCACTTATACCACTACCTGTGGCCAGTGGCCAGTATACAGTCAGCCAAGTCATAGTATAGTACACTAGTACAGTATAGTATAGTCGTACAGTATAGTATAGTATAGTCGTACAATATAGTATAGTATAGTCGTACAGTATAGTATAGTATAGTCGTACAGTATAGTATAGTATAGTCGTACAGTATAGTATAGTCGTACAGTATAGTATAGTATAGTCGTACAGTATAGTATAGTATAGTCGTACAGTATAGTATAGTATAGTAGTACAGTATAGTTTAGTACACTAGTACAGTATAGTATAGTACACTAGTACAGTACGGTATAGTACACTAGTACAGTATAGTTTAGTACACTAGTACAGTAGTACAGTATAGTATAGTGCAGTAGTACACTAGTACAGTACAGTATAGTACACTAGTACAGTAGTACAGTATAGTATAGTACAGTAGTACAGTAGTACAGTACAGTATAGTACAGTAGTACAGTATAGTATAGTACACTAGTACAGTACAGTACAGTACAATAGTACACTACAGTAATAGTAGTAGTAGTAATAGTGATTGGTAGATTCCGGTTACGTCAGGTACTCTGTTTACTATGTTCATTCGCCGATGATTCCCCCGAGGGAAAGAGAACTTTTATAGAAGAGGGCGTGCAACTTAGCTGGAGAAAAATAGCCATAAAAGTCGTCCCAAGATCGTGCCATGTTGGGTTTCAGCGTCTTGATATGGCCATTTTTGGATTAGCTGTGAGGGTTCAAAATACCGCAATAGGCAGGCACTACCTATGATGGATCCAGCAGAAACTCCTACTAGTACTAGTACTACTAATATTAGTACTAATACTAATAATACCAATAATAATACTAATACTAATATTAGTACTAGTACTAATACAAATACTACTACTAGTACTAGTACTACTACTAATACTAATACTAATACTACTACTATATACTATATACTATACACTGTATACACACTACCAACATTATCTACTGCTATACACTACCAACATTATCCCTGCTATACACTATGTACTATATACAGTGATTTTCAAAACTAGTCAAACCAGTGTGGCAAAATGATTCAAAACACATCCGGAAACTTCAACAATGCAATAACTCAAAAAGTGTTAGATTCCGGTTACGTCAGGTACTCTGTTCACTATGTTCATTCGCCGATGATCCCTCCGAGGGAGGAATCTGAGGTACTTAAATACTTTTAGAGAAAAAGGGGGTGCGACTTAGCACGAGAACAATAGCCCTGAACGCCGTTACAACATCGTGCGATGTTGGGTCTTCGCGTCTTGGTATGGCCATTGTTAGGATTAGACAGTGAGGGCTTAAAATACCTCCATAGGTAGGACACTACCTGGTGGATCTAACAATATTGTTCTAGTCTATATTGTTCTAGTCTATATTGTATTCTAGTCTATATTGTTCTAGTCTATAGTCTATATTCTATATTGTATTCTAGTCTATAGTCTATATTCTATATTGTATTCTAGTCTATATTGTTCTAGTCTATATTGTATTCTAGTCTATAGTCTATAGTCTATAGTCTATTCTTGAATACGTCTAGTACTGGGGTTATGTTCATTGATGGACTCCCAAGAAGTGAGAATCCGAGTACTCATATAGCTAACCTGTGGGTACCAGAGAAGTGGAACATGGTGGTTAAAAGCCATGTCACGGGGTAAGGTGAATGGATGAGTCCAAGTCACGGGGTGTGGTGAATGGATGAGTCCAAGTCACGGGGTGTGGTGTCTTGGACGAGTCATTGGAATTCGTAGGCTCGAACAATACCTCTATGGGTAGTGTGTCTACCCATGGTGGGTCTAACCTACTACTACTACTGCCACTACTAGTACTACCACTACTATTAATACTACTACTACTATTAATAATACTACTACTATTAATACTACTACTAATAATACTACTACTCTACTACTACTACTAATAATACTACTACTACTATGTTAGATTCTTGTTGAACGCCAAGAGGAACTAGTGCGATTTATATAGCTTTTGAAGAGAAACATGGCAGTGAAAACTCTTCACCAAGAACAATGGTGATGATTGTTCTTGGCATCTTCGAAGGGGGGCCATCATTGTTGATGGTCGAACGCCGTCTCAACGGCGTTCGTAGTAGCCCTAAATAAGATCGGGCAGAGAGACTTTCTAATCCCTCCATAGGTAGGTTACTACCCATGGCGGATCTGACATACTACTATTAATACTACTACTATTAATACTACTAGTACTACCATTACTAGTACTAATACTAGTACTACTACTACTACCACTACTATTACTGATACTACTACTACTACTACTACCACTACTACCACTACTACTAGTACTACTAGTACTACTACTACCACTACTATTACGGATACTACTACTACTACTACTACCACTACTACCACTACTACTAGTACTACTACTACCACTACTACCACTACTACTACTACTAATAATAATACTACTGTCAACGTGTACCTGGCATGTACGGAGGAAGGTACTTCGTGGATATGTGTAATCAAGCCACTGCAAGACAATAGGGCTGTGCAGACCTTGAACTCTAAGACTGCAGACCTTGGACGAGCCAAAAGTATAAGAGGTGCTGTGGGCCCGTCATATAAGACTTTGGTCTTGTAAGGTACAACTTATATATCCCTGTATATGAATATATACTAAAACATAAGTGAAAATACTACAGTACTACTACTACAGTACTACACTACAGTACTACACTACAGTACTACACTACAGTACTACAGTACTACTACTACAGTACTACTACTACAGTACTACAGTACTACTACTACAGTACTACTACTACAGTACCACAGTACCACACTACACCACTACAGTACTACTACACCACTACTACACCACTACACCACTACACCACTACACCACTACACCACACTACTACTAGGAATAATCAATGTATATTGTAACAATAAGGTATTAACACTATCCAACAGTCCTATACATTCATTATTGGGCTGAACTGATTACTTCCGATAAAGATGCGGACTCCTTATTCCGTAAAGCTATTGGACGTTGGACTGATCCAAATGCACCCAAAATCAAACAAAGGCTGTTATCCCATTGGCTCTTTTGGCAAGAATACCTTCTACACACTATAGTCACTGTTATAATGAAATATATACATGACTTTTATATATTTATCAATAGTCTATCTTGACCTAATATTAAAACAATAGATTATATCTTATAAAGTTAATGTTTTATGAGGCTATATTAATATAGAAATTATATCCATTTTACATATATACTGATATAGTTAATAAGCTATATGAAGTATAAGATATATAAATATACCATTATATTCTAACAATAAAAGAGGCGGAGTCCGTATTATATACCTGGAGATTCTTCCTTCATCACTCAATCAATTGTTGCTAATAGTGTAGTGTCTGTGTCTAATACAATAGTGTAGTGTCTATCCTTTTAGTAGTCTATACGCTTTAGTAGTCTAGTTAGTAGCTCCACAAGAGCACTGTTACACACTAGTGAATTATTACTACCCTTATTCCCGTGTTCCCGTGTTCCAGTGTTCCAGTGTTCCAGTGTACCCTTGTCTGCATAGTATAATATTACTACAAATGTAGTCACTGTTACACACTGTTATGCCTCTTGCTATACACTGGCAATGGGCCGAGGATTGTTAGGACGCGGAAGAGGGTGAGCTATACCAGTAGTTGGAATAAACTAGACGAATACTTCTCTGCTATAGTAACAAGACCAGTGTTTGCATTCAAATGTACTTACTCGGACATGTTCACACAGTAGCCAAGGTCCTACTCGCCCCAGGATTTCGACATGGGTCTATACACCGTCATCGTTCCAGAAGCAAGGTGTTTGGGCGAATACGATCCTCTTTTCACCACCTTCGTTTCGTCAGTATTCCGTTGTCGTCCTCCAACAAAAGTTCCCGAGGATCAAACGGCTAAGCGGAAATATAAAGAAAAGGTCAAACATTCGGACAATCCAGCAATGGCTTCAAGCCCTGTACCCACCAACTGCTCAAGCCCTGTACCCACCAACTGCTTAAGCCCTGTACCCACCAACTGCTTAAGCCCTGTACCCACCAACTGCTTAAGCCCTGTACCCACCAACTGCTTAAGCCCTGTACACCCACAAACTGCTTAAGCCCTGTACCCACCAACTGCTTGTGCGATGCCCGGGTGCTATTCAGCGTGGTATGGGCCTTTTTATGAGCAAATATCTTGGTGACTCCGCCCTCCTCGGTGTTCATGATGAGGTTGTTGAGCGTATCGTAGTCCTTTTTGCTGAGATTACTATCGTTCCCACTGCTGGCCCCATTGTTGTTGTGGTACTGTGGTATTGTTGTGGTACTGTGGTATTGTAGTGTAGTGATGTAGTACTGTGATATTGTAGTGTAGTGATGTGGTACTGTGGTACTGTGGTATTGTAGTGTGGCACTGTGGTACTGTGGTATTGAAATGTAGTGATGTAGTATTGAGAATACATTGGAAACCCTTACCAATTGAGACTACTGGCTTCCAGAAGCCAATCATGGCTGGAGGTAAGGGTGCCATTAAAACAGACTTGGCCTTGAATTATTTTGTACACCTCAAACCTTCTATTGTCCGTCAATAAATATATGACTTTCACCTTCTTGTATAACAAGTTAAAAGCATGGTTATGGTCCCCTCTCTCTTTACTCATTATGAAACTTTCTCTTTCTCATTATAAAACTTTCTCTTTCTCATTATAAAACTTTCTCTTTACTCATTATGAAACTTTCTCTTTCTCATTATAAAACTTTCTCTTTACTCTCGCTCTCCTCCCAGATGCTTACGCTGCACCAGCACAATTTGACTCAATTGATTGTCGCCTTTATTGTTTTTGCCACTACGTGGGCAATCCCAAATTACCAGGGAAAAAGTCAACAATAAGCTTGAACTGCTCTGTCAATTTTATCATGGAGATAATCGAAGCTTCTTTACCTATGGGGATCCAAAGGCTGCTCCTGTCAAATAAACCACATTGAACAACTACGCTTATACGACGCGAAATTTCGGCCGGCAGTACGTGGGTTTTGACTAGGACAATTTGGGTTTTGGACCTAGAGTCTCCCCTATTAACTTCAACTTGAATGTCAAATGGAGGGTCCGCTCTGGTATCTTCTACTTGTGCGATTTAATGTGTGGACCAGCACGCGGTGTTTTACGCAGAACTTCAAGCGAAGGGTTCGATTATTGTTTGGAGGCGGAGTTATATCTCTTGCTTTACTACAGAGAATCAAGGTCCGCAATACATCCTTTACCAAATTTCAGCAGGGATAGACGAGAAACCGGATGCTGAAAACAACCAAAAGATTGTGGATGTCATTGGACAAATGACCAATAACTTGCTTCTTGACACTGGGAAACTGCGGAAATGAACGGCATGTTGTTGGAAGACATGGTGACTGTTCCTGGAGTGCAGAATGAGAATGAGAATGAAGAGAATGAGAATGAAGAGAATGAAAAAACATTTATGATGGATATCTCAAGAATGATATTCAGAGATATTCAGAGATATTCAGAGATATTCAAAGATGTTCAAAGATGTTCAAAGAGATAGGATTTCTCCAAGAGATAGAGATTTCCAAGATATAGAGATTTCCAAGAGATACAGATTTCTCCAAGTGATAGAGATCTCCAAGAGATACAGATTTCTCCAAGAGATATCTTGGAAAGGTGTTCATACATGTCTTAAAATGATATCCCGAGACTCTGGAAGATGCTCTGGGATAAAAGAGATTTAAGATAGAGGTATCTGGGGTATCTGATACTCTGACATGTATTGAGACACTAAAGACTTTCGACTAGATCAGCCAATGCTGGTCCAGAACCGGTACAATATAGAGTGTTGGACGAAGAACTCAATTATAAAGCTTCATAAAATGCTATAAGGATATAAGGACTTACAAGGATTCGTGAGGCTCTACGGGAATTCTTAGGACTCGAAATGATTATAAGGATCAATAAGGATAGGATGGTGTGATGGAAAGTGATATGAGGAATAATTTTGGTCAAGGAAGACCAATTGGTATAGGACAATCGGCAATGAACAAACACTGGAGTTTATTCATGAACAAAGTGGTTTGATTGCATCTGGGTGATCATGTGACTTGGAATCTCCATCCTAGAGTAAACCTGATGGAGAAAAGAGGTTGGAGGAAAGAGGTTGGAGAGAAGAAATTGGAGAAAAGAGGTTGGAGAAAAGAAATTGGAGGAAAGAGGTTGGAGAAAAGAAATTGGAGGAAAGAAATTGGAGAAAAGAAATTGGAGAGAAGAAATTGGAGAGAAGAAATTGGAGAAAAGAAATTGGAGAAAAAAAATTGGAGAAAAGAAATTGGAGGAAAGAAATTGGAGAGAAGAAATTGGAGAAAAGAAATTGGAGAAAAGAAATTGGAGAGAAGAAATTGGAGAAAAAAAATTGGAGAGAATATTTTCCGTTGGTCAAGAATCTCCAAGAACGTCTTGCTGGGGTCGGAGGGCTCTTAGAGGTCACTGGTTATGGCGAGCTGGCCCATATTGTTCTGCTGGTACAAGGGTTCTTATAATCACAACCAATGGTATTCTCTGACGCCATATTGGCAAAAGCTGGGAATTTCGTAATGGTACTGGATACCTTGTTTGGCTGGGGGGAACCCACCTTGGCTGTCGAGGCAGGGCTTTGGGGGCTAAAGCTTCCTATATTTCCGGTTACAGTAGGGCTTTTGGGGCTAAAGCTTTCTACCTTTCCGGAAGAGGCAGAGCTTTTGGGCCTAAAATGTTCTATCTTGACGGCTCATTCAGGATGTTTGGGATTGTAGTTGATTGTTCCTTGGGGAATTTTTGCAGTTACCATGCCTTCTTTCATTTCACGGTGTCGACTTCAGAGTTTTCCACAGTGGTGGGTTCGGGAACCACACAATTTCCAGAGATGGTCAAGGTTGAGTGGTGGTAGCACGCAGAACATGAAGTTGAAGGTCAAGTGGTCAAATGGTCAAATGGTCAAGTGGTCAAATGGTCAAGTGGTCAAATGATCAAATGGTCAAATGGTCAAATGATCAAATGATCAAATTGTCAAATGGTCAAATGATCAAATTGTCAAATGGCAAATGGCAAATTGTCAAATGGTCAAATACCCAGATATCAAATGACAGTAGACTACCGACTCCAAAGTCTATAGCTATCCCATACGCACAACATGTCAACCTATGTTTTAGTTAATATACAGGGATATGTAGGTTGTACCTTACAAGACCAAAGTCTTAAGAGTGCGGAAACGCCAGATACTTATCCACTTGGCCCCGACCTGCACATAGTACATCACCCGCCTGCATATAACTTATCAACATGAATTCATGACCTGCACATAGTGCATCGCCTGTCTGCAGACAATTTATTCACGAAGCACCTTTCCCCGTACATGCTAGGTACTCGTTGGCATTATCACTTATAACTAATTGTCATAAATAAGCCAAAAGCACTTGGTACTGCATAGAAATGTTTCCGATCATATTTTAGTACCTGGCAAAAATGAGTATACATACGAATGTATCAAGAGAACTGCTGCTAATCCGGATTGTGTAGTTAAACTAATATACCTTGTAAAGATGTATTAGCCTTAGTTTTGAACTGAGACAATCAAATCACATATCATGCGTTGGGAGCAAGCTAAAAAGTCTATAATATAGATAATCCAATTTGAAGCATGTTAACGCTAGATATTTGATCTTGATGTATGGTTGAATCAATTATAGAACCACACTTTTTATTTAGTTCTTTGCTTCTTTTGATACCGCTAAAATAGATCGAGGATATTCCAACAGTTTGAATTTACCATTTTATTGTCAATCCACTAGACTCCAGACGCGTTCCGAGGTAGCACAGAATTTGAAGTTGCAGCCAAAAATCCACACCAAGGGTAACGGGTGTCATCTGCCAACCATACATCACAAACGTATGAGTAAGCATGGCGTCAAGCTCAGGGCTGATGGTGACCACCAACCTATTGCCGAAATGTAGCCAAGGGGGCGTAGTAACGGTCAAGCAGAAAGGGGCGTAGTAACGGTCAAGCAGAAAGGGGCGTAGTAACGGTCAAGCGGAAAGGAGCGTGGTAAAGGTCAAACAGAAAGGGGCGTAGTAACGGTCAAGCGGAAAGGAGCGTCGTAAAGGTCAAGCGGAAAGGGGCGTAGTAACGGTCAAGCGGAAAGGAGCGTAGTAACGGTCAAGCGGAAAGGAGCGTGGTAAAGGTCAAACAGAAAGGGGCGTGGTAAAGGTGAACCAGAAAGGGATATAATAACATCGGCTCCCAATTAACTGGGCACGTGAGTTCAATCCCTATATGGGTTGTATTCCACCAATCTTGGATCTAATAACTAGTACTAAAACTAGTCCTATTGCCATTGTACCTTCACTGTGCCTTACCTGGTTCGTAAATTGATACATAAGATTATTAAACCTTCTTTAGTCATGGGGTAATCATATGCCAGACCAATGTACAAAAGAAAAGGGGAAAGTCTACCCGACCAGGAAAAGTAAATGAGTAGAATTTTGTGCCAAATTTTTTTTGGGGGGATTGGTGGCTTTATATACTTGGCCACAGTGAGCGCTTACATATGCACATCTGCATGTGAACACATGTCGTGGTGAGAATATGCTGTTTTGGAACTGTTTCGGATTTGTGGAAGGGACGCCGAGAGGTACGGATGTATCATGTGTTTCGGACTTGTTTGTCAGTTGTGGGAAGGAATTGCCCGTACCACATCATTAATAAGACGTTATATGCAGGCCATACATGTTAATATCCTGCATATAGACATTTCTCCAATCTCTAAGATTGTTAGGCCGTTTTTTGACAGTACTAGTACGATATCTGGAATAGTGCATTGTCTATCATAATAATTACGAAGACTTAAGGGACTTTATGAAATTGAATACCCGGTTTCAATGCACATCCTGCAGATAACTCTCGATCTTAGCCTAGTGCCACACTAAAATAATCTAGACTTCGGCCAATATTTTAATACTACAAAGAAGTCTAAGACCCTCATGCATTATTTTATTTCGCTATGACACGACGGACTGCATATAGTGAGAACTCAGTAAAGCTGCTTGCTCCAGAACATACTCCCAGAGAGTCACGTGAGGCACCAGATCCTTCCTCTTTGGGTGAGGCAGGTTAACGGGAGTATTCAGCGACGATTGTTTACCCGTGTATGAATAGTGTTTGAGCCTTGTTTCAAGTGGCCTTTGTAGATAGGATTACGGAAATGCCCCAAGGACATTACCTTTTTGGGTTGCACCTGCGTCTCGGACATATGCACACGTCTCGGACATATGCATGCAGCTCAGACTCGCGACTGCAGCTCGGATATAGCACACAACAACCGACTTCCCCCCCCAGCTTGTCGCACCCCCACATCCCTTCACTATAGTAACCAGCTCTAAGTAATTACGCCACAAATCCCCCTTTATTTTATGTACAAAAAAAAAATAAAGTTAGGTTGTAAATTGTGGGGTCCCTCTTGTGCAGAACCTCCCCAAGTACATGATCGTGAGTATGTTTTGTATGTCGCACACCCTTAACGTGAATGTGGTGGTTACGGTGCGCCACAATTTGCCAGCCAAAAAGTATAAAGCCAGGGTTCGCCCCCCACCCCCTGGTTTGTAGCTGCTGAGATTTGCAATGAGCCTGCTCTCACAGACCTCTAGTGATACAGCCATTCGTAACTTGAATGCAGACGTCTTCGACACTGCCGATGTGCTTACCAACTTAGAGCTCTTGTCCAGACAATTGTCGGAGAAGCAGTCTTTGGACAAGAAACTTGTGATTAAGGAAGATTTCGACTGGGAAGAAATCTTACGCAATTTCCTAGCTCTTGCCCAGGAACAAGGCATCCAATTAAGACATCTGGGTGTTTCGTTCCGGGACTTATCTGTGTACGGAAAAGACGAGACGTATAGTTACATGTCAACGGTGGGGGATCTTTTCAAGGGGCCGTTTTTGGCGTACCAGAAACTCCGTGAAGCCAAGCGGAACCCTGACCGGGCCATCTTGGACCGTTTTGCTGGAGTGGTCAATAGTGGCGAAATGCTCTTGGTCCTCGGTCGCCCTGGGTCTGGATGTTCTACTTTTTTGAGGGCCATCAGTGGTACCGACCGCTCAATGTACACTGGCATCAGTGGCGAGGTTATTTACGATGGACTATTACAAAAGGAAGTTCTCAAGAGGTTTCCTGCGGAGTTGATCTATAACCCTGAACTAGATGTTCATTTTCCCCACTTGACTGTGAAACAAACCCTTGACTTTGCTCTTGCCTGTAAAGTCCCCAGTACCCGGGTCAACGGTATGTCCAAGCAGGAGTATATTGATTTTGTCAGAGATATGTTTGCCACGGTGTTTGGATTGAGACATACATATAATACTAAAGTGGGCAACGACTATGTGAGGGGAGTTTCAGGCGGTGAACGCAAAAGAGTGTCTATTGCTGAGGCCATGATTTGCGAAGGCAGTGTTTACTGCTGGGACAATGCTACTCGTGGTTTGGACGCTTCCACTGCTTTGGAGTATGCTCAGGCTATACGACTCAGTACCAATTTACTCCGGAAAACGGCTTTGGTGACAATCTATCAGGCGGGTGAAAATGTCTACGATACCTTCGATAAGGTCACGGTGATTTACCTGGGAAAACAGGTGTACTTTGGGCCTGTGGGCCAAGCCAAGAAGTACTTTGAGAATATGGGCTATGAGTGTCCTCCCCGACAAACCACAGCTGAGTTTTTGACTGCAGTCACTGACCCCAATGGAAGAAAGACTTACAAAGGTATGGAGAATAAGGTCCCTCAAACTGCAGAAGAGTTCCAGCAATATTGGCTCAATTCGCCCGAGTACGCGGCTTTGGTGTTGGAGATCAACCAGTACAACCAGACCCAAAGTGGAGGTGCCAAGAAGGATCATTTCTTACTGGCTATGAAACAACAAAGAGGATCCCAACAAAGACTTCAGTCCAGCTACGTGACCAATTACTTCCAGCAAATCAAAACATGTGCTATTCGGTCTTATCAGAATACCCTCAATGATAAAGCTTATACAATCATCCAGATGTCCACTACGATCATCCAGGCACTTGTGGTGGGGTCAGTGTTCTATAATACCACCGATAATGTGGATGGAGCATTTTCCCGGAGTGGTGTGATGTATGCAGCCACTTTATTCATGTCCATTACCGGTATGGCCGAAATGTCCAGTACATTTTCTTCCCGGCCAATTTTGATGAAACAAAGAAACTACCATTTCTACCACCCAAGTGCTTTTGCTCTAGCGGAGTCTTTATGTGCAATCCCCACGTCGTTCTTATTCAATGTGGGCTTTTGTCTCATTCTCTATTTCTTGGCTAATCTCGACCGTCAACCGGGCAAGTTCTTCATTTTCTTGTTGTTTGAGTTTTTGTTGTCCATTTCCATGAACTACCTCTTCAAGGCCATTGCTGCATGGAACAAGAATGTGACCCAGGCCAATGCCGTGGCCAGTCTTTTTATTTTATCGTGTGTGATGTACTCGTCCTATATGATTCCTCCTTCATCGATGCATCCTTGGTTCAAGTGGATTTCATATATTAACCCTATTCGCTATGGGTTTGAGGCCATATTGACCACGGAATTCCACAATAGGAACATGACATGCAGTGCCAGCCATACCGTGCCACGAGGAGCGGAATATCTAACTTCTTCCGGTTCGGCTAGTGTTTGTGATTTCTTAGGGTCTGTGGAAGGCCAGACTTGGGTCAATGGAGACCGCTACATCTCATTAAGTTATGGTTACTCTTATACTCACGTGTGGAGGAACTTTGGAATTATGATGGGTTTTATATGTTTCTTTCTTGTTGTTTTAAGTCTTGGTTTTGAGCTCAACCGCCCGGTGGCTGGGGGTATCGACCGGCTCTTTTTCTTGCGAGGCACCAAGAGTTCAGGACTTAAGCCTGACGAAATGAGCTCTAAAGATGAAGAGTCGGGACCCAGACCCGATTTTAACACGGAAAAAACACCTACCAAAAGTTTACCCGGCTTGGAATCTAACGATACGTTTGTGTGGAAGAATATCGACTACGTGATCCCGTACGATGGAGCAGAACGGAAACTTATCGACTCTGTTTCGGGATTTTGCTTGCCTGGACTGTTGACGGCTTTGATGGGAGAATCGGGTGCAGGAAAAACAACCCTCCTCAATATCCTAAGCCAGAGAATCGATGTGGGCGTGGTTACGGGCGATATGTTGGTGAATGGCAAGGAATTGGACCAGACGTTTGTACGCAGGACGGGATTTGTCCAGCAACAAGATATTCATTTGTCCAAGGCAACAGTTAGGGAAGCACTCCAGTTTTCGGCTAGGTTAAGGCAACCGTCTCTGGTTTCAGAACAAGAGAAAATGGAGTATGTGGAAAAAATCATTTCCATTTTGAATATGGAAGCTTATGCCGATGCTATAGTTGGTATTCCCGGTTCAGGGCTTAATGTGGAGCAGAGAAAGAAACTTACCATTGGAACCGAACTCGTGGCCAAACCCTCGCTTCTTCTCTTTTTGGATGAGCCGACTTCAGGTTTGGACTCACAATCTTCCATTGCTATTGTGAAAGTTCTTAAGGATTTGGCCAAGGCTGGCCAGGCCATTATGTGCACGATTCACCAGCCTTCAGCCACATTATTTGAGGAATTCGAACGGCTATTGCTTTTAAGAAAGGGAGGCCAAACAGTCTATTTTGGCAATATCGGGTCCAACTCCAAGGAGGTTTTGGACTACTTTTCCCAAAATGGAGGAAGGATTTGTGAGGCCCATGAAAACCCGGCTGAATACATTCTTGAGGTGATTGGAGCAGGTGCAACGGCCATTACTACAAAAGATTGGTTTGAAGTGTGGGAAAAATCGGAGCAGAAACAGACCACTATGAGGGAGATCGAGGATATCATTCAAAACCAACGGCCAGTGGAGGATTCTGCACCATCCGATTTGGAACAGACGTACCCTACTTCCCGTCTCTACCAAATGAAGCTTGTAACGTGGCGCACGGTACTGTCGTTCTGGAGAGACCCTGACTACTTCATCTCCAAGACGTCTATGATGGTGTTAAACGGTTTGTTTATTGGGTTCACCTATTACGGGCTCAAACATAGTATCCTGGGGCTTCAGAACGGCCTTTTCTGTGCTTACATGGCTACAGTCATGAGTTACCCATTGATCATCCTGATCCAGGCGCAAGCTTTGGAACAAAGAGAAGTGTACGAGGGAAGAGAAAGAATGTGCAATACTTATGCGTGGTGGAGTATGGTGATTTCACAATTTGTGAATGAAATCCCATCCACTATATTCACTGCTGTGCTTATGGCAGTGTGTGTTTATTTTCCCACCAAAGCCGATACTGCTGCTTCTCACGCCGGGGTGTTTATCCTCACCTATGTGATTTTCTTGCAGTTCTTTAACATCACTTTTGCACTCATGCTTGTTTATTTTGCGCCCAACATGGAATCGGCGCTGATCTTGGTGTCGTTCTTCTACATGTTCATTTTCGTGTTTTCGGGGGTCATCCAGCCGGAATCGCAGATGCCTGGCTTCTGGACCTTCATGTACAAGTTGAGTCCTTACACGTATGTGATACAGAACTCGGTGTCGTCCATGGTGAACAATCGACCAGTCTCGTGTTCTGCAAAAGAACTCTCCTTCATTACTCCTCCCTCGGGCCAGACGTGCCTGGAATATATGGCCAGTTTCTTGGGACTGAACCCGGGGTATCTTGTGAATCCTAACGATACGTCCAACTGTGGTTACTGTGCTTACTCGGTGGCCGACGAGTATATCCGGACTTTTGGAATTAAGTACTCGTACGTGTGGAGAAACATGGGTTTCTTGTGTGCCTTTGGAGTGTTCAACCTCGTGGCCTGTATGTTGTTGTACAAGTATGTCCGGTTGACGCCGTTGAAGTTGTCTGTGTTCAGGTGCAATAAATAGGCACTTGAGTACTCTCTATTCAATACATACTACACCACAACACTACTACCACATTAGTGAACTCCTCTGTGTCTCATTACTACAAACCGGTGTGCCACACGTTTAGTGAAACCTCCCCCAATGTTACCTCGAACGGGTCAATCAAAAGAGTCTACCAATTCCGGAGTTTGCCTTCTCCGTACAGAACCAGAATCAAGGTCCCTAATACTGCATCTCGCCAAACCAGACGCTTTTCCGCCAAGTTGCCGGTGGTTCCTATGTCTGAAACCACAGCAAACTCGACTTTAGAGTCCACATCTACCCTCAAGCCCAAGAGCAAAACCGCCATTCCGGTTTTGTCCATCTTGGACAGCACTTTGTCCGACACGACGCTGACCACAAAAGACTCATTGTGTCCTCTCGTCGATTGGTACCTTCAAGTTGTCTTGTGTTGACTTAGATTCATCTTCAGAGATCCCGATTCTGCTCTTAGTCCTTCGCTCCCAATTGATCTTGCGTCAGCTCCGGCTGCAAGACCTCCCCCAATCCATACTTGAAGGGAAAGAGGCTTTTCTTTTCATACTCCTCGGATGGTTCTCCGGCCAAGAAGCCCACCACCACTGCTGATGAAATTTCCAAGACTGTGGCCTATACCAACGTGGAAGTTCTTTCTGACGATAAGGCAGCTTTCCTTTTGGACAGGGCTAATTTTACAAATGCGTGTCAGAGCTCTGATACTAAAGCGGCTGACCTAGAACAAAGCAAATGCTTCTGATAAGGCATCTCCTGTCTCCAAGCCTGCCGAAAAGCCTAAGAACACCTTTAGATTCGACTCCAAGGCAACAGAACAACCTACCGGCCATAGTGCTTCGTACCGTGAACAGGATACCCATGTTTCCAATAGAGATGACATGTGCAGTTGCCTAAGGTATTATCTTCGGGGTCTTACACGCCTAAGATCTCTGTCTTGTGGTCTGTTTCGATCCTCCTCTACCATGAGCGAGACCACCCCTTTATATACCATGTCACCATAAATTCCGTTCTCCTGTACCGGAATTGTTAATCCCTTGTCTGAATTCAAACCCTATGGCTCCTGACACCAAGACATGGTTGGTATTATCCTTCTGCACATATACATTCCTCAGAACCTGATGAGACTTGTCCCTTCATCAAATCTTGGGGAGGTGTACGGGTTATCTATGGCTATACTAAACTACACTTGGGAGACTATACTGAATCATTGTTATCCAACTATTGGTTGTCCAGAGTTGTCATGGAATTCTGATTCCTGCAGACTCAAAGAAATTTGAAAAGGTATCCCAACCGGATGATGAAACAACCTGTGATGAAACAACCTGTGATGAAACAACCTGTGATGAAACAACCTGTGATGAAACAGAATACAGATCAATTATGGCAAACTACTTTATGCTGCTAACACAGTACGTTTTGATATAAACTACATTGTTCTGAAACTTTCAAGATAATTGGCAGATCCTAAGGAAAAACATATGAGAGCTGCTAAGAAGGTTCTTCGAGTTCAACTACAACTTATGGACTCATTTATAAACCCATGTCTAAACTTGAGATCAACAAAATCATGAAACAGAAGTGATAGCATATACTGATGCAAGTTTTGCTTCCGAAACTGGTGAGAAAAGCCGTCGATCTGTTGCAGGTTACATTATCATGGATGGAAACTGTCCAGGTCTGTGGAAATCCAAATTACAAACTATGGGGACCATTTCTACGCATAATGCGGAGCTAGTTGCTCTTACTACTACAGCGGTCGAAACCATATGGATTAAGAACTTTTTGGAGGAGATTGTGTCAAAACCTATTATGTGACAATCAATGGGCAATTGAAACAGTGAAAGGAAGAAAGAAGTTGGAAAGCTCAAAACATACTTTAGTCAAAGCAGACTTTGTGAGACAACAAATAGAAACTGGTGAAATTAATGTCTCTTATGTCAGTGCACATGATAATGTTGCCCGTCATGTTGACAAAACCCCTTACAAGAGTACCTTTTACTAAATTGAGAAATTTGGGGTACATGAGAGATAATATAAAGGTGCAGTGTTTTTCAAAACGGTTCAAACCAGTGCTCCAATATGTTTCAAACCACATTACCAAAATTAAACAGACCAATGATTCAAAACGTTACTGTTTTTAATATTTGATAGAGACGGAACATAAACGGTTTATTCCGACTCTTTGGTGCTTAGCAATTTTTATGTCATAAGCACGAAACTTTTGGAATTATTGGTTGTATAATTTGCTAATGTTGTTAGATTCTTGAATACGTCTAATACTGCGAGTTGTGTTCATTCGTTGATGGATTGCCAATAAGTGGGATGCGAGTGATTATATAGCTGACCTGTGACCAGAGAAGTGAAGCAGAGAGTTGAACGCCATGTCACGAGGAAGGTGAATGGATGAGTTCAAGTCACGGGTTACAGCTTATAATGTACAGGCATAATTTAGAATATTTGTTTTGAATGTAATGAAAGGTTTTGTAAATCAATTTATATATTAAGAACAACTATGTTTAAAAAAGGATCCTTTTGAATATGAACTTTCATTGATTTGTTTTAAATCCTTTAGTATAAGGATTTAATCATTTGTTTTAAATCCTTTAGTATAAGGATTTAATAAACATATTTATTTTTAAAACCTTTTTCCAACTTATGTTTTAGTATATAATAATATACAGGGATAATAAGTTGTACCTTACAAGACCAAAGTCGGATATGAAGGGGCCACCGCACCTCTTATACTTTTTGTTCGTCTAAGGTCTGTAGTCTTATTGGTCAAGGTCGTTCAAGGTCTGCAGTCTTATTGATCAAGGTCGTTCAAGGTCTGCAGTCTTATTGATCAAGGTCGTTCAAGGTCTGCAGTCTTATTGATCAAAGTCTGGAGTCTTATTGATCAAAGTATGCAGTCTTATTGATTAAAGTCTGCAGTCTTATTGATCAAGGTCGTTCAAGGTCTGCAGTCTTATTGATCAAAGTCTGCAGTCTTATTGGTCAATGTCTGCAGTCTTATTGGTCAAGGTCTGCAGTCTTATTGGTCAATGTCTGCAATCTTATTGGTCAAGGTCGTTCAAGCTCTGAAGTCTTACTGTCTTTCAGTGGCCTGTATATCCACGAAATACCTTTCCCCCGTACTTGCTAGGTACTCCTTGACAGTTTGTAATATAAACTCCCATAATCTGGAAGGGTTATGTAGTTAGTTTCCAAACAACTCTCTTAAGTATGGCACTCCACTCATCATCTTAATCACTCATCATCTTAATCACTCATATTCTTATCGTATCTAAAATTATACCAGGAGATCCTCATATCTTAACACTGCTGTTTCGATAATCTCTTATAAGAATATTGTCGTCCCCTCTTATAGGCACCAGTTTTCTCCCTCTTCAGTCTCTTACCCACATTTTCTTCTCCAAGAAAATACCCAGAGATTAGACGAGAACTAGATGAGCCCCCTGAGAGGTTTGCCTTCACTTGAATAATGCTCACTATTGTTTCATCTGTATGCAGTCCCGGTTATATGCAGTCACAGTGATATGCACAGTAATATGCAGTCCACCTGCGTGTACTGATTCCTTAAGTTCAACACTTACTACAGACTTACTATACACTTGCTACATAAAAAGTGATGTGGTCTTGAATTATTTTTAGTACTGATTTACGGTATTCAAAACTTAATGATTATGTATTGAAGTAAAACTTATGCTCAAAATATACTGAAATATATCATGAGTTTATACTTTATGAAGATCCATGTATTCCCCAGACATATCATAATATCAATATTATATTATAATTCATAAAATGTTCCTTTCCATTGATATTATACCCCATAAATGTTGGGATATATTCAATCAGAAATATATTGCGATATATTCAATCAGAGATATATTGCGATATATTCAATCAGAGATATATTGCCATATAGTGAATGCTCAGTATCTAAGCCAACACTTCCAAGAATAAGTCGAAGGTAATTCCATGCAGATGAGAAACCACTTCACGAATGAGTCTTTGAACTCTCCACTTGTACTGATTTAGGAGAACGCCTGCGTAACTCCAATCCACCTCCAAGTTCACCTCACCCGCAAGTCCACCCCCATTCTATTCAATAGACAGTTTTCTAGAGCCAAACTATTTTCTTCTTCTTCTTCTTCTTCTTCTTCTTCTTCTTCTCTTTGACATCCTTCTCATTCTTGGTTCTCTTCAGTCTTCCTTTTGTCACTTCGTTTCTTTGATCCAGAACTCAGACCTGGGAGTCCTTCCCAAACCTCCTACCGCTGCCGAACTGAAGGGAAGATCATAAAGACTTACCATAACTTTGGGGCAATGGCAAGTAATCGCACCTACCAATGCTTAAATTCCCCAGTGATGCTTCTGGTGTCAGAAAGTTCTGGAGATTCACAGGATAATGGTTTCGACTGGAGTAGATCAAGATTCTTCTCAAAAACATACCGGGCCGGACTATATCTGGTGGAGAGAAGGAGTCCAAGAATTCCCAGCAACTGAATAGAAACGCTCTTCAGAAATGGGGATTCACTCTTTATCGAGTTGATCCAGTTCCTCAGCCTCAAACTGTTCTTTTGGTCTCCAATAAGATTTGATTGAGCATGGTTTTGAAATCTCATCTCCTCAGGCACTGCTATTCTTCAGAGAAAAAGAAATGTGGCCCAAAGAAAGAGACCAACTTTAAACTAGTTCTTCGACCTTCATCCAGGTTTACCAAATTCTGAACCATTCCTTAATTGTTCCTTGACCTTTTAAAGTTGTTGTTTAAGGGTTATAACCGTTCCCCGCCTTTCAACACGCTTAAAACCGATCCCTGAGCATTTGAACTCGTTTTTTGACAGCATGAACTGGTTCTTTTCCATTCCTTGATCTTCAACCTCGTTTCTTGACCTGTTAAAATCAATTAGAAAATTATTCAATTTCTTCTCATCCAAAGCAACCTGTCATGACTGACACCAACAAAGGACACCCTTCAAAGCCTGCAATGAGGCGAAGGAGCTAGTACATCCATCTGGCATGGGCGTGTCCATCACCCACTGATCAGAAACGGACACATTCCCTGAACTGGCATCAATTTCATAGATGAATAGAACCCATGGCTTAACGTCATGAACAAGTTCTTTACCACAGGTATTTTAGCCGTTCCTTGCCTGTTTAAACTCAATTTCTAACGGCCTGAACAAATTCCTTAGCTAGTTTTCTGACCGTTTGAACTCAATTCTTAACGACTTGAACTGGGACTTTGAGCGGTTTCCTGATGTTTAAACTCGTTTTCTAACCTTTTCAATCTGTGCTTCAACCACGAGTCCTCTTACCCGTTTCTTAATCCTTGAACTCGTTCCTTAACGTTTTAAACTCTTTCACTGACCTTTCAAGAGTTTCCCCAACCACAGTTTTAAGTCCATTCCTTAATCTTTAAAATTGTTCATTAACGTTTAAACTCGTTTCATGATCATTTGAACTTGATTTCTAACCACTTGAACAGGTTCCTTAACTCGTTTTCTGACCATTTAAGCTCAATTTTTATCGGCCTGAACAGGTTCTTTAGCCCATTCCTCGATATTTTAACTTGTTTCGTAACCTTTTCAACTCGTCCTTCTCCATGATTCAGGTCTTCTCCATTAAAAAGGCTCTTCAACACCATTCGTCTCACCTAAACCACCTAGCCTCAAATCCCCCACATAAACCTTTTCATCCCCAAAATCAATGGTCCTTCTCCTTCCGCTCACTCCCCAAATGGTCCCAGATATAATTACTAATAAAGTAATCGGAGTACTTCGGGTCGATCTCCAAGAGACTGGCCGCATCCGTGGCCCGGTCAAAGATCATCACCTTATCCCTCCCACCATGAGGCTCAATGTGCACGCCCAACTTGTTGAAGAGGGCGATTTTCATGGACTTGGTGTTGAGGTTGCTGGCCACGTTGGCGGCAAGCGCCTGCTGCTTCTGGTGCTCGTACTCCTCTTTTTGTCGCACCAACTTGACTTTCACCATGCTCATTTGGTTGATGCAGCTTTCGAGCTCCGTGAGTTGTTTTGCCAACGCCACTTTTTCTGTATCCAACTCGACGGATTTGGTGTTGAGGAGTTTGAACACGTCGTCGAAATCGGAGGGGGCGAAATTGGCCAGCGGTCCGACGGTTTCGAGAATCGTGCTGCTGGGCATACGGAGCACTTTGAGTTCGTTGGCGATTAGCGTGAGTTTGGCCTCGAGCTCTACGACCTCGGACTCGAGCTTGTGGAGCTTGTGGGCCCTGACTTCGGCGAGCTGTGCCTGCATGTGGCCGATTCTCTCCAAGCTGAGGAGATCGGGTTGAGTTTCGAATCCTTCGATTGCTGATTGGATGAGACTGTCGGGTGGTTCGTCAAGCATTCTTAGTTCCAGGGATGTTCCAGGGTGTTTTAGGGCCGTTTGATGCTTGTTTGATGCTTGTTTGATGTTGTTTGGGTACTGCATACGAGCCTGCAGGAAAGTGTGCGGTCCTGCAGATAAGTAATATGACTGCAAATAAATACCAGAAGCCTGTATATAACCACTGAACCCGCATAAACACGCGAATCCAAACCCCCGTACACCAAACATCATACTCTTCTCAACGCACCTTCTCTCCTTACTCCACATGAGTCAGAAACCCTACGATAACAAGGAGCTCCCCACCAACCCCAACCTCCCCGCGTGGATCCTATCTCCCAAGGAGGAGCAGGTTTGTTTCGAGCGGTGGAGAAAAAAGACCTTTGCCCGCTGTGACGAGCTCATCAAACTCTACGTCGCATGTTCCAACTCATATGACAGTCCCATGGACGCCATGAAGAACTGTGACCAGATCAACAAGGAGTCACAGGCGTGTGTGCGGAAATACCAGACATTGGAGTACTTGGACCAGGAGCGTGACCTCATGATTGCCGACAAGAAGTTGAAGCAGAAGATCTACCGGCAGAAGTTGGCGGAGCAGCGGGCTTTACAGTCGGAGAAAGAGTAGGTTTTCTGTTTTTTGGGTATTTAGGTGGGGTTTGCACGTTTTTTAGGTGATTTAGGTGATTTAGGTGGTTTAGGTGATTTAGGTGGTTTAGGTGGTTTAGGTGGTTTAGGTGGTTTAGGTGGTTTAGGGGTTTAGGTGGTTTAGGTGGTTTAGGTGATTTTGGTGGTTTTGGTGGTTTTTTGGGTTGAGTTGGTAAAGCTGCTCCTGAGGTGAAGGTTGTGGCCGCCAGTACCAGTGAAAGGCCAGTCTGCAGCCATCTGATATGACTCTGGGTTAATCTGCTGCAGTTACTTTTGACCTCTGTCTTTTGGCGGTTTCGAGAGCCACCGCCTTTGGAAATGTGCTTGTTATAAATGGCATCATCCAGTGGATGGAAACAAAGAGTTTGCATATAAGAAGCTCTTAAGCCATGTACTGGTGATCAGTCAGAACTCATAACTCACCGGTGATCAGTCAGAAACTCATAACTCACCGGTGATCAGTCAGAAACTCATAACTCACCGGTGATCAGTCAGAAACTCATAACTCACCAGTGTTCAGTCAGAAACTTATAACTCATGTACCGGAGATGAGTCACCCAAGCCTATGAAGGTGTTGGTGATTGTTGAAGGGGACTGTGGTTTGTGGGTGAATTGGTTAAACACGTCGGAAATGGCGTGGATGAAATGCCCATGGCGGAGATAGACCGCAAAGTGATTGATTTAGTTGGTGGTTGGTAATTGGTGGTTGGTGGTTGGTGAGCTGACGGTGTTAAGTTTACTATGTTCATTTCCCGATGATTCATCAAAAGAGAATCCGAGCTGCTTATACAGACTAGTAAAGACTAGTCCGGTACAGGAATAGAGGCCGTAATGAGGCCTAAGCGACTGCTCAACCCCTGGTCCACCAGTACAGGGTTTCAACATCCCCATCGGCAGTTTACTACCCACGTTGGGTCTAACAGTGTTAAAGTATATAGTGTAATTAGGTCGGTAGCATATTCGATTGCTAAACGTTTGAGAATTATGTGCATATTAGAATATATGAAGAATTTGTAATTTGGAGCTGGCCAATTTATTTTCCGGGCCCTTTGTCCTTCGTTCTGTGTTGACTATCTAGTGTATCTAGTATTTCTAGTGTATCTATTATATCCTGTTCGAACCACCCTGGTAGTGCTCTACATATTAAGGTAATTTGAAGCCTCGCCGTCCAATCCTAGCCATGGCCGTTTCATTGCGCCACTCCTCAGTCATCATTGTACGAGGTACCAGGATATATGAGGTGAGTCTTTTCGCAAGCACCTGCAACGACGGTTGACCAGGCGACACCGTTGCCAGGTACTTGAATAGCCCGATTCCTTCTACTGAATCATCAACAAATGAAGATAACTTAGTTCTCAACGTCACACCAAGAATTTAACTGTGCATTCGTCTCGATAACATTGTGCGCCTCAATGTTCATTTTCTATCGACATAGATTCAAAGGTGTCATCGATAGATTCAAAGGTGTCATCGATAGATTCAAAGGTGTCATCCATAGATTCAAAGAGTGTCTTGGTGTTTCAGAAAATTGAAAGTCGGGCTAATTTCACAGAAGTTTGTTAATTTCCACATTGCTTCATTTATCTTGCATGAAGATTTTCCAAAGGCCACTCTGCTCGATTAACAGATTAGGGTTTGTGTTTCTAGGGGCAAAGGAGGAGGCGGAACATCGGAGAACTGCTCCATAATTTCCGATAACTCTGTCTGGTTGGAGCTTCAGTTTTTCTTCTTTCTTCCTTCTCACGGAATTTAGCCGCTGCTTGTTCTTCATCAAACACGGTATTTTGCTCTCTGTGATCAGACTCCATATTGCCACCGTCATCCTCATTATTTGTATACTCTCCGTTGCTTAGATAAGCAATCTACCAAAAAGGAGAATTGCCCTATCCTGGCCTTTCCATATCAGGTTGCAAATATTAGCGCAGCACATGTTTTAACAATGTTACAAGGTCTCATATCTTTTTCTTAACCACCCTAAGTGCATCATTGACTTGATTCTGTATCAAATAAATTTCAGGTTAAATTCAGGTCAATTTAGGCCCCATATTAGATTTATTTCAAACGAGTTTCACCTCTGTTTCAGTCCAGTTTCGGATCAATTTCAGGTTCCTTTCAGATCAGTTTCAGATTTGTTTCAGATCAGTTTCAGGAATATTTCAAGTCTGTTTCAAATCTGTTTCGAGTATTTCTCACAAAATTATGATTGGTTTGAATTATGGTTCAGGACTGATTCAAGGCTATTTGAGCCAGGTTCAGATCAGGTTCAGTCTAGTTTCAGATCTGTTTGAACTCTGCTTCGACTCTGTTTCAGATCAACTTTTAAAGTCCATTTAAGGTCAGTTTTACCCCAGTTCGAGATCAAGAAACCAAGAAATGTAACCTCTTTCCCTGTAAAGTACGGTGCTCATGCTCAAGATATTCACACCAAACATCAACCCACCAAACATCAACACACCAAACACCAACACACCAACCCTAAGTTTGTGTTTTTGGGTCACCATTGCTCCCATTATAGTTATTACCAAAAACTTGGTGGCTGGCCATAAAAAGAGACCCGTGCATTATGCCCAACTGCTGGATGGAGTCATACTGCGTACAGAGGTCCTTGACGAGCAGATCGAACTCCATGAGATTGGACAGGAGAATGGCTGCTTGTTCGTTGAGCTGCGAGAATTGTTTGCGGCGTGTTTCAGATACAGACATACTGTATAGAAGTTCACTATCAATGTGTTTATGGTAAGGGGGGTGTGGAGGAAGGAAAGGTATAGTTGTGTGCTAGCGCGTATTATGAAGTGTTGTTAGTGCGTATTATGAGGAGAGTGTATACAGTGCACAAGAAACTGCATATAGTAAGTAATAGAGTGTGGGTGAGTGAGGCGCGAACGCGGGAGATGGGTCGGGGCCGCACGGCAATTACCGCATTCGGTAATTTCTACCTCACTTCGCACCACCCCACTGAAACTTAGCATCAGATCTCAGACTACTAGACCATCTACTCCATACACCAGATCCCACAGCAAACATACCACACACATTTGAAACACCGCATACCCATTTGAAACAGCTCACACACCTCAAACACACCTGAAACATCCTCGAAACACCTAAAACACACCTGAAACACTCTTGAACCACACTTGAAACACCTCTGAAACACAGAATACCCTACATACCCTACACGCCCGATACTACGCCAGATGTCGGAGAAACGATACGAGAATAAATACGCCAAGATCCAGCCGGCCGTGGCAATCAAGCCGAAACCCATAAAAGGCCAGTCTCCGAGCAAATCGTCGTTTGACCCGAAATACGACCCGCTAAAAAGTGTCACTACCATTCTAACCGATGACAAGTCCAATATCAATACGCTGAGGCAGTGGGTGCTTCCGCCGAGGCCTCGGCCGGGCCGAAAACCCATAGTGAAGGATTCGGCGATGTCGATGCAGAGATCGGGGGGAACGGGACCGGGCTCGGCGCCGAGATCTGCCCCGGGTCCCGCTCCGGGGTCCGCTCCGGGATCAGTCTCGGTACCCACTTTGGGAACAGCAATGACGGCTTCTAAACTGACGACGTCCGTGATTCCCGGAACCCCGGCAGCTTCGGGAAGCGCCGGAGGTACGGGTGGGGGAATTTCCGGAGGTACGGATGTTTCGGGCTTCAAAGGCCGACCAGACCAAACCCCCATTTCCAGTACGTACCTGGAAGATATTCAACTGGGAGCATCCTTACAGCAGGAAGTGAACCGGCTCCAGAAAACGCTTCTAGCCCGGCTCAAAGAGCAGGAGCTTGTGCAGAACTACATTGATGTATTGACCAATCATATCCACGAATTGAAATTGGCCCAAAGCGGAGTCATCACGTTCGATGCCCTCAACCAGGAACCCGTCCCAATGCGGCAGGTGCACACGTCGCCAGACCATCTTGATCATATCCACAATGTTCGGGATTTAGACAAGTTTTTGGCGCATTTAACCACGCAATCCAAGGTCATCCATAGCGTGACCAAGAAATATGTCAATGAGGCGGGCGACGGGAACTTGCAGCTGCAAATCAAGCACCAACTCCGGCTTAAAAAGGAATACGAGACTGCACACAAGCCCCGGATGCGGCCTACACACAGGACATCTGTCTTAGCCTCCCAAAGCACCAGTTCCGAGGCCAAAACCGCCAAAATTTCGGCTTCTAAAACATTCACGCCAAGTCTCCTACGGCCCATGAACCTCAATGCCTTTGACCAGGAGGATGACGTCATCGACGTGGATATTATCAAGGATAGTGATATGTTTCCCCGCGAAGATGAGAGGTATAAAGAGGATGAGAGGTCCCGGCTTGATTTCGACCGTCCAAAAGAGGAAGATGCTTTTGCACTGTACTCCAAACCTCGCAGAAGAGGGTGTGGGTTCTGCAATGGCGACGGACCATGTCTTTGTTTCGATGCTGATAGTTTATTTGGCGAAAGGCAATAGTATACAGGACAGAAGGACTGAAAGTGATTCTGATTCCGGTTTCAGCGCCATTGTGTTGTTCAATGTCAAATCATCAGGTCGTTGGAAGAAGCTTTGCGTCATTTCTGGTCAAAGTAGGACACCCTACCAAGTGTGCATTTTCTGGTCAAACTAAGGATACTCTTTCAGTCCACAGGTGGTGACGGTATCACGGCTAGATGCTAATGTATCTAGTTAAATTACCACCACCTTCAAGAAATTTCATAACCGAAGCACCAATGAATGTGCAGGTGGATAGTAAGGTGAATGATGAACGACGCTGGGTGGGCCCCGACTAGAACCTGGACACCCCAAGCGGCACTAGTAGCATTAACAGGCTTCAAAGCAAGAAACATAGAGTGTTCACTGCGAGTACTGGATAGATAACTAGAGGAAGAACTGGATGGAATATTCGGATGGGACACAGAGTGGGCCAAATGCACTGGTCGTCGTTACCACAGATCGTAAGCAGTGTAGGAAATCATAAAGTAGCCATAGTAAAAGTTAGTATTCCAATGGAGAAACGGCTGATAATACTAGTACTAGTACCAGTACTGACTAGTAGTACCCAAGTATCGTTGGGAGCAGGCACGGTTGAATCCACACGTCTAAGGCCTGTACATAAAGCTTCACTGGTGTGCATCCAACTTATTCATGAAGTACCTCGACTCCGTACACGCTAGGTACTCGTTGACAGAAACAGGGAATGTCGTTGCGGTCCCAGAGGCGCGTGCATCTCACATGCTTCAACTTGCATGTGCATTAACGCACAGTAAAAGTCTCCAAGAAACCAATCTCTCAGAAACCAATCTCCCGGTATATAAGACACCTTAAATTTCACACACCAACTTACCAACTCATTCACCAACTCAACTCTTTAAGTGATATGCGTTGAGAATGCGCCTAAGCTTAAATGGGCGGACGCACTCACACGAAGTACTCAAATGTAGAGGTCATATGAAAGTACGAAGTGAACAATGGTCTGAGGTCCGTGCACAGTTGACGTGCATATTATTTACACCGCTCGATCCCGCATCTCCGGTGAACCTCGAATAAGCTTGAATGGTCATGTCATGGTCTCTAATAACGCTGGTAAATGCAGGATTCCACTATTCATCTCAGTTGCTTGTATTCCGATTTGAACGTGAGTCCCAGAATCCTTGAATATCAAATCAGGTGTCAAATCAGAGGGTCAAATCAGAGGGTCAAATCAGAGGGTCAAATCAGGTGTCAAATCAGAGGGTCAAATCAGAGGGTCAAATCAGAGGGTCAAATCAGGTGTCAAATCAGAGGGTCAAATCAGAGTGTCAATGTCAGAATACCAATGTCAGAGGGTCAAATCAGAGAGTCAAATCAGGTGTCAAATCAGTGGGTCAAATCAGAGGGTCAATGTCAGAATACCAATGTCAGAGTGTCAAATCAGAGTGTCAATGTCAGAATACCAATGTCAGAGGGTCAAGTCAGAGGGTCAAATCAGAGGGTCAAATCAGAGGGTCAAATCAGAGGGTCAAATCAGAGGGTCAAATCAGAGTGTCAATGTCAGAATACCAATGTCAGAGTGTCAGATTTCCGAACTGAACCAAATTCGTAAATACCAAAATCTCAGACTACCCCTAAGACTCAACTGCTATCTCCTACAAGATTCCCTCCGAGGAGACAATGACCCGAGGTAAACAATAAACGACAGGCTCAACATTATGTTGCTTCAAAGGCCACATTGGGACATCAGCCCTGCTTGTATGCCGCCACATAAACTCTAGATCACTAGATTCCGTATTTGCCTTCCCGACAGGCACATCAGGTGGTCCTTTGAAGAACCATTAGTACAGTCCAGTGCAGTATACTGAGCACTATTAATAAAGTTCATAGTCTCATCAAGGTAGGTAAACAATTAGGAGTTACACTACAATGATTCTGGTAGTCTGACTGATTCTGGTAGTTTGACTGATTCTGGTAGTTTGACTGATTCTGGGTTTGACTGATTCTGGTAGTTTGACTGATTCTGGTGGTTTGACTGATTCTGGTGGTCTGACTGATTCTGGGTCTGACTGTTTCTGGTAGTTTGACTGATTCTGGTAGTTTGACTGATTCTGGTGGTCTGGCTGATTCTGGTGGTCTGACTGATTCTGGGTTTGGCTGTTTCTGGTAGTTTGACTGATTCTGGTGGTCTGGCTGATTCTGGGTCTGACTGATTCTGGTAGTTTGACTGATTCTGGTAGTTTGACTGATTCTGGTAGTTTGACTGATTCTGGTGGTCTGACTGATTATGGGTCTGGCTGATTCTGGGTTTGGCTGTTTCGGCGGGTCTTGGAGTAGACGACTTCTTGGTATCTTCCTCCTAGACAATATTCTGATCAAGTAAGAACACTAGGAAATTCGAACAGGATATGGACGAATCCATCTTATATAGACTTCAGTAACTCCGCTAAAGTATTTTTGCACAAAGATTATGTGGGAAATAAACCTTCCTGTTGTCTGAAATAAGGTAGTGTAGTCTTAAGGAGCGGGTATAGTGCTGTAGTGTTTTAAGAGCGCGCGCCTTCCTTTACCTGAAATGAACCTTGATTGTTCACTTTCAACATAAACCCCATGGTCAGCAAACCTGCATTCTCAGGCTGTGCTTCTCAATTGCCATGTCTATTGCCTCCACTACGTGCCCAACTCGTATACGGAACTTCCCAACCCTCTGGCTCTTTTAATGTGTAGTTGAAACTGACACATGGTCGTCATGTGACTAACGACTATACTATACAATTCAGGGGCTACTACAACTAGGGGCTACTACAATTCAGGGACTACTACAGCTAGGGACTACTACAGCTAAGGGATTACTACAACTCAGGGATTACTATAACTAAGGGGCTACTACAACTCAGGGATTACTACAGCTAAGGGGCTACTACAACTAAGGAATTAGTACAACTCAAAGATTACTACAACTAAGGGATTACTACAGCTAAGGAATCACTACAACTAAGGGATTACTACAGCTAAGGGACTACTACAGCTAAGGAATTACTACAGCTAAGGAATTACTACAGCTAAGGGATTAGTACAACTCAGGGATTATCACAACTCAGGGATTAGTACAAGTCAGGGATTACTACAGCTAAGGGATTACTACAACTCAGGGATTACTACAGCTAAGGGGCTACTACAACTCAGGGATTAGTACAACTCAAAGATTACTACAACTAAGGGATTACTACAACTAAGGGATTACTACAACTAAGGGATTACTACAGCTAAGGGACTACTACAGCTCAGGGATTACTACAACTAAGGGATTAGTACAACTCAAAGATTACTACAACTAAGGAATTACTACAACTAAGGAGCTACTACAGCTAAGGGATTACTACAACTCAGGAATTACTACAACTCAGGAATTACTACAGCTAAGGGATTAGTACAACTCAGGGATTACTACAACTAAGGGATTAGTACAAGTCAGGGATTACTACAGCTAAGGGATTACTACAGCTAAGGGATTAGTACAGCTAAGGGATTACTAAAACTAAGGGATTACTAAAACTAAGGGGCTACTACAGCTAAGGGATTACTACAGCTAAGGAATCACTACAACTAAGGGATTACTACAGCTAAGGGACTACTACAGCTAAGGAATTACTACAGCTAAGGAATTACTACAACTCAGGGATTACCACAGCTAAGGAATCACTACAACTAAGGGATTACTACAGCTAAGGGACTACTACAGCTAAGGAATTACTACAGCTAAGGAATTACTACAGCTAACGAATTACTACAACTCAGGGATTACCACAGCTAAGGGATTACTACAGCTAAGGGATTACTACAGCTAAGGGATTACTACAGCTAACGAATTACTACAACTCAGGGATTACCACAGCTAAGGAATCACTACAACTAAGGGATTACTACAGCTAAGGGACTACTACAGCTAAGGAATTACTACAGCTAAGGGATTAGTACAGCTAAGGAATTACTACAACTCAGGGATTACTACAACTAAGGGATTACTACAACTAAGGAATTACTACAACTCAGGGATTACTACAGCTAAGGGATTACCACAACTCAGGGATTACTACAACTAAGGGGCTACTACAACTAAGGGACCGCAGCTACGTGCTACTACAACTAAGGAATTACTACAACTAAGGGACCGCAGCTACGTGCTACTACAACTAAGGAATTACTACAACTAAGGGACCGCAGCTACGTGCTACTACAACTAAGGAATTACTACAACTAAGGGACCGCAGCTACGTGCTACTACAACTAAGGAATTACTACAACTAAGGGACCGCAGCTACGTGCTACTACAACTAAGGAATTACTACAACTAAGGGACCGCAGCTACGTGCTACTACAACTAAGGAATTACTACAACTAAGGGACCGCAGCTACGTGCTACTACAACTAAGGAATTACTACAACTAAGGGACCGCAGCTACGTGCTACTACAACTAAGGAATTACTACAACTAAGGGACCGCAGCTACGTGCTACTACAACTAAGGAATTACTACAACTAAGGGACCGCAGCTACGTGCTACTACAACTAAGGAATTACTACAACTAAGGGACCGCAGCTACGTGCTACTACAACTAAGGAATTACTACAACTAAGGGACCGCAGCTACGTGCTACTACAACTAAGGAATTACTACAACTAAGGGACCGCAGCTACGTGCTACTACAACTAAGGGATTACTACAACTAAGGGACCGCAGCTACGTGCTACTACAACTAAGGGACTATGCATTAGCTTAATCTCATCGTAAGATGTGGAAAGGGCTGGACGAAAGTGGAGAAAAAGGTAATTTTAGACTTTATCTCATGGCCCAGTAATTGACTCTCACAGAAGACCCACTTAAGCTATTCAAGGGGACATCATACACTCGTGGTGTGATTAAAAAGTGGGAGATGAATTCAAAAAGTCGTTTTATGGTGTTCATGAAAGATCCTTATGGCTTCTTCCCAATATCGTATTTTCATTGGACTCCCTCATTTGGTCTCAAAATCAATGAACCTCATCTGATCTCAAAATCAATGAACCTCATCTGGTCTCAAAATCAATGAACCTCATCTGGTCTCAAAATTCCAGTACGTCAAATGGTGCATCTGATCCTCGCAGATAACTTATACCCAACTAAGGTACAAGGTAAGACTTTCCTAAACTTTTGAAGCTTAATATTCGCACAGAGCGTTTTCTGGCTTGTGTGGTTATCAGAATTCCGTGCAAGACGCCTGCACCTGTGCAGAAGTCTATTGATTCAGGAGGCTTTTGACTCAGGAGGACTACCAAAAGCTCTTATAGCTAAATCAAAGTTCAACCGGCGTTTCAGAGGCCCTTATGTTTCCTAGAGCATGTTTATTTCCATTGCATATAAAAGCCCGGCTTCCTATGGCTTTCTTACCCATCAACAATGTTCACAAAACACGTCTCTCTTTTGCCATTAGTGGTAATATCGGCCGCTGCACTCTTAACCTCCATTCCAGAGCCGTTGGAGAAACACAACGGTTTCAAAATGGACCTTTCAATTTCGAACGGACTTCATCATGCAATTGGATCTTCGTCCCGAAATTCCGACTTGGTCAAGCGAGACTCTGGCACCCTCCCACTCAGCCAAATCAACCAAATTTACTCCACAGAACTCTACATTGGCTCCAAGGGAGAAAAAGTGAAGGTTGCAATCGCTCTTCACAGTGCAGATACCTGGGTCATGGACCGCCGAGTGGTTTGCCAACACAATAGGCGGACAGAAGGAAGGTCAAAACACGGTATTCCCGAGAACAAACCTCTCGTTGCCACGGTGCCCAGTGGAGCTGACACCCCAAAGCAGAATAGAACTCAGAGAGAAAGAACCAATTGCGAGTTCTGGGGCACCTTCGACTCCGCCCGGTCCGAAACCTTCAAGGTGCGCCAAGCCAACCCTCTGTTCTCTGTGGAGTATCTCGATGATGCGTTCGCGGAAGGAGTTTGGGGCTCCGATATGGCTGGAAATTCCAAAACAATGGTCAATTTGACGTTTGGTGTGGCCAAAAAAGCTCTGCGCGTATTCGGAGTATTGGGTGTGGGACTTCTAGAACAGACCATCATGAACATGCAAAATGGAGAGCAGTATGGTAACTTCCCTGTGGCTTTGAAGAATGCGGGTTATATCTCAAGGTTAACTTATTCTTTGCTTTTAGATGGCCCAAATCCTTCGAGTGGTTCCATTCTTTTTGGGGCCGTGGATCATAGGAAATATGTTGGAAAATTGCAAACCGTTCCGATGGTCAGCGTATACAAACCGTACGAAATCGTGGAAATGACTGTTGTTCTTGACCGAATTACCTTGGAAAACTTTGACCAGAAAGTGGTACTCTTGAACGAGCCAATTGGAGCCATGTTCCAGCCCACTTTTAATAAGCAGGCACTTCCCAGAAATGTGCTTCTTGCTTTGGTTGAGCTGATGCTGGGAGAGTACTTATCAGGCAAGAAAGTTTATAAGGTGGACTGTAGATACAGGAGCAGCACTGGCAACATAGTGTACGAATTTTCCGGCATCAAAATCAAAGTTCCAGTGAGCGATTTGGTGTTGAAATCCAACAAAATATGTTACTTGGGAGTTTTGACATCCCAGCTGGATAATTACAAACCAATGGCTTTGTTGGGAAATGTGTTTCTTCGGAAAGCCTACCTTATTGTTGATTTGGAACGAAAGGAGGTTTCAATGGCCCAGGCCAAATTCTCCAGACAAGAGGACGTGGCGGAGGTGATTGACTCCATTCCAAGGGCCGTGAGAGCTGAACGGTATTCGTCTACCTCAATAGTCAACAGTGTTAGTAGACCAAGGGTTGCTAAGTTCAAGATTAAAGATAATAAATGATTGGAAATAGGAAGTTATGGGTTGAAAGGGGTCTGATTTTGGGAGATAATGCAGAGTGAAAGTATGGTTTTAAACGGGTAGTTAACCTTCAGCCGTGTGTTTCAGGCCGTGTGTTATGTCAAACAGAGTGTTGTCTTAAATCGTGTGTTTCAAACTTTGTAGTATTTCAGACAGTGTTGTTTCAGACTAGGTAATATTTCAGACCTTGTTGTTTCAGACCTTGTCGTTTCGGATTGGGTATTGTGTCTCCGAATAAATGCATAAAGAATATTCGGTAATCGTTAAACCAAGTTTAAAATCAAGATCCAAAGCATGGTGAAAATAGATCTTCCGCCATCCTTCGCAGTCTCTCGTTTGACGGATGTTTCATGGCTAAAAATCATACCGTTATCAGCGTAAATAGTATGAAAAGTAGAAACATCTCGATTCGGCGGTTTCCAGGCAGTTCACTTTAACATATAGATATGCACCAAGAAAGTAGGTTTTATCATTGAAACAGACCTATAACGGTTCATATCAAAAGAGAGGGTGGACCACTTAGCCCCCTACCAGTATTAGAGTTACCTCCCTTGGCACATTCTAATTTAAATCTGCCATTCAACAGCCATTAAAAAGCCATCAACAGCCATTCAAAGGTCATTCAACACCTATTAAAAGGCTATCAAAAGATTCATATCGATAGAAAGGGTGGGTATTTCATCCCCTACCTATAGCAAAGCTACCTGCTTGGTTCATTCCAATCTCAGCCCGTAAAGATCGTAAAGATTATAAAGATCGTAAATAGACGTGGACTTTCAGTGGGCCTAAAAACGAGGCCGTGGAAAAGAGCATAAAAAGCCGTAGTAAAAAAAACCCGGGGAACCGGGAGTATTTATATTTTTTGGGGCGTGGGTAAAGTGCGGGGCCCGATTTGCAGCCACGGAAAATCGCGCACTCGTTCGCATATAAAACGGCCATCCGCACCCAGAAAATCCACCCCCATAAAAACGAAAGAATGTAAAGGTCTCATTATTCATTCAGACTGCAACTCAAAAACTGGGACTTTGACTTCTGGGACTTTGACTTCTGGGACTGTGATTTCTGGGACTTTGACTTCTGGGACTGTGATTTCTGGGACTGTGATTTCTGGGACTTTGACTTCTGGCATTCTAACTGGGGTTTTGACTGGTGGAGTTCGGGTGATTGGAATTCTGACTTCTTTAACTTTGAGGTCTGACTGGGGCTCTGAGTTTGGGGAGTCTGGTGAATTGGAGATTTGACTGGATCGCTTGCCACTCCCCTAACTTCTTTTGGTGGATCATCGCATCATCCCCATCCTCTTTCGTCGCCACTTCACCAATCGAACGGGCGCTCTTCATCTGGTTTCACATCACCATCATATGTTTTATTGTCGGCGTAGTCCGCTCTCGGGGGATTCTTCTGCGCCCTTGTTCACTCGGTGTACTCAGTGACGCATTGCAGTCGCACACTACACTTTGGCTGCAATTTCTGCCCCTCCCTTTCCCCAGTGACAGGTCTCCCTACCACACCCGGTCCGTACGCTGATTGTGGCAACCCTAGCCCCGGTCCTGTGACACAGTGGAATCCACACCAGAATCCAAACCAGAATCACTTTGCTAACACTGGTCGTCCCGCTACCACCGACCACCTTGTGCCTATTGATCTCGTTCCAAACCTTGACCATACTCCACACGTTCTGCCATCATCCATTGACTACAAGCTTCTGGTACTCGATTTCCTGTCTCGACAGACCCTTCGTGCTAGCTTAGTCCCACAAATTTGCTTACGTCCCTTCAATGGTGTTTCCCTTCATCGGGCTATCAATAAAGCCGGCATACGTGCTGGCTGGTCCCTTGCAAACAAATTTGCACTCTCCTCCACTACGGTTAGCAGTTTTAAATCCGACTCCGCTTTCTTCGCTTGATTTCTCCGGTGGGAGATAACTAACGATGAGTATTTTCTCTTAGTCAATACCCACAAGCAACAAGGATTATCTCTCGTTAAAACCGCACGTTCTTACCAAGACGTTTTATCTATCCTCAGACAACTTGATTGTTTACCTTACCTTGAACCTTCCTTCTCTCAGGTCCTCGAATTTCTCCTTACTTCAGGCGCTTTATCCAAACCTACTGTTGCACAGATCCTTCGCCCTTGTTACGAAGCCCACCCTACCTACTACACGTTTTTCCAACATCTTGACTAACATTCCTGGATTCTTTTCCGTGTCCTTCCGGGCCGACCCTCTAATGGTCCCCGTGTTAAACGTCACTTTCTCCGCTCTGCCCAACCTCGGCAACATCGCATCAACCAGGCGGCACAAGCGCGTTTCTCTACTACTACACTGACGGCTGGCACGAACCATTCTCACTCCTACAAGGATCACCAANCCAGGCGGCACAAGCGCGTTTCTCTACTACTACACTGATGGCTGCCACGAACCATTCTCACTCCTACAAGGATCACCAATCTACTGCTTCTTTGCACCAACCACTCCAGCGACCTCCATTGAACTCTCCACACAACCTACCGGTCACCCACTTTCTCCCGAACCACACAGCACCTCAACTGCCTATGCAGTTCCCGACCCAGCTATGTCCCTACCCCCAACCTCTCACCCCTTACACTTTAGTTCACGACTCGAAGGGCGCTCCAACTGGCTCCAGGGAGGATTCCTGGCGTCAACATCAACCATTATGTCCACCAATTGGACCCTTTGAACACAATGGGATTAATGACCCTATGCCCACGCCTACGGCTTACTTACACATTCTCACCCGTCAGAATTACCTTGCACTTCGACCTGCGCAGAAATCTTCGGATTATAACTCTACTCAAGTCGAGCACCTACGGACCGAATCCCGATCAACAGACCGAACTCCTTCGGCTTGCAAAGAAATCATGACATACTGACTCCTTCGGATGGCAACACCATCAACTGAGCCCTTTAGTGAACCTGACTACTCCGTCAAACAACTTTTCATGAATACGTATCGGCCCTGCATCACCCCAAGTTCCCGTCCAAGAACTGAAACCACGAAACCAATGCCGAAGTCTCTCGCTCTAGCGGACCTTCTTACTTTCAAGATTAACCACCGCTCGATGCTGTTCACTATCCCACAGGCATATTTCAAGGGTACCTCCCTCTATCAAACAGTTCAACAGGTCCTTACACATACACTTGGCCTGAGCTCTTCTGTTCTACTCTATCATCCGCTCCTGATTAACTGAACGACAGTCCAGGCTTGAGGGATGTTAGATCGACCATGGGTACTGTACTACTCATGTGGATGTTGAAACCCTGCACTGGTCGATCAGTTGTTGAGCGGCCTTCGGCCCTCAATACGACCTCTATTCCCCTATGCCGGATATTCTTTTACTATGTTCCTTCACCGATAATTTTCAAAGGAAAAATGGATCTGCCTATCTAACTTTCCATAAATGGAAAGGCTGAGCGGGAGCAGCAGGAGAAGGAGAGGGGCTCGATGATACTACAATACGTAGACCACCACCAATGGTGGATGTGGCAATTCTTAATCCACTTTTATTACGTATTTCTTATTCTGGTCCTATCAAATTACGCCTACTCTTCTGGTCCAATTAAATTACTCCTACTATTCTTGGTACTTTTTTTAAGATAGGTTTCAGTCATGCTCACACCGTACTTATAATCGGACTCATTCTTAGACTTGACTCTGTTGTGTTTTTTATCTTCGTTCTTTTTTAGTGACTCTAGATTATGGTACTGGTAACTAACATCTTCAAGGTTATACTACTCTCCTTCTTCACATGACTCTATTGATATAAGGAATATCATAGACAGAGCCCATACTAAGCAAAGGCAAAACTCATATCAATATACGAAGTAAGATGAATGTTTCTCGCCTCAGCTCTGATGGTTTTTTTTTTTTTTTTTTTTTTTTTTTTCACACTCAAGTAGAAGGCTGCAGAGGTTTCCTGGTGACGGTGGGATTACTGTACCACACTGGTAAGGCATTCGTACGTGGCCCAGTCGTGGACTGGACCGCTTCCATAGTAAGTATATTCATCAATAAATATGAGTTTGTCATATGCCAATCATGAGTTCCCTAAAAGAACGTCAACCACGAGCCCAACACGGCCGTGGCCCCCAACACAATGTATCCTGTTCTGTACACTCCGGGAATGGTCAACTGCTTGCCGAAATCCCACACAATGTGTCTGATTCCGTTCAACGAGTGGAACACAAAGGGGAACGCCATGGCGGCCTTGGCCAAGAGCTTGGCTGCAACGGGCAACCCAGCAAATGTGGACACGATTATGCTGGCATCAAATGGGATGCTGAGGAGCGACGTGGCGGCGTATCCGCACGTCAAGGCGTAGAAGGCTCCGGCCATGGCCACTCCGGTGATTCTGTGCACTCCCGACAAGCACCATGTCAATTGTGGCTGGTAGATCGTCAAGTGTGGAGAAACGGGCCGGTTCTTTCTCTGTGCCACGAGCAACTCCTGCTCTTGTTCGTGTGAAACCTTAACGGTGGACGAGGCCCGCATGGCACTAAGTGCGCTGCTTCTAAGCGGGAATCTGGCAAGTGCTATCGTTAGTATTTTTAAGTATAGGTTTGGTATTAAACCGATTGTTTGTTAGATGTTCCAGGAAGATAAAACTTTCAGTAGTTAGATTCTAGGTTCCAAATGTTCTAGAACCCATATTAGCCGGAACACCACCAGCTTACAGCTGACAAGCTATAACTGACTGTCTTCCCAATACATCTGGATCTGTATCTCCTGAATGATAGCCTTTGATCCGGTGCTCTCTGAATCCATAACTCTCGAATCTATAGACTCAATCATAACTCAAGTATATAGACTTCATGGATGCATACAGGAATCATGCAAGGAATCATGTAAGAGTTGCTTGGTTCGACATAGCACGGATACATACGTCTTAATCCAACACGGGAAAGCATATTGAAAGGTGGGATAATAGGTGGGAAACAAAGATTGAGAAACAAGATAGTAGGAGAATTTGTTTTCCGGGGGAAGCGAGCGCGGGACCAATGGGAGAAGGTGAATTGTAACCGAGCGTCACGTGCAAAGGTACCCGAGTCCGGGTCACATGCGGAGTCACGTGTAACGCGGGTAATAATTCACGTGATAATTCATGTGATACGTCATGTGACTGTAGACAAGCCCGGTCCATACACCTTTCCCGTTTTCCATATTCCGTCATATCTAAAAAACGCTAATTTCCCCACACTTTTTTACCAAGCGTTTTTTGATATGTTGATTTCTTGTATGTTGATTTCTTGTATGTTGAATTTTGTATGTTGAATTTTGTATGTTGACTTTTGTATGTTGAATTTTGTATGTTGACTTTTGTATGTTGAATTTTTGTTTGTTAAATTCTGGTCTGTTGAATTTTTGTTTGTTGAATTCTGGTCTGTTGAATTGTGGTCTGTTGCATTGTGGTCTGTTGAATTCTGTATGGTGTTGGGTGCGACAGTTCAGTCTGGTGGGAGCATACTGGATTCGCATCCTTAAATAGCAGCCAAATCCCAACTCTTCGCCCCCCCCACACACAATACTCCTTATACCGCCATATCAGAATATAAGCAACCGAATACCAACACAATCCAAACGGTTAACAACTTTAATAGCCATCAACATTCATTGCGCTCAATAGCCACTACTGAACCGACTATTGAACCCACTATTGAACCCACTACTGAACCACCATTCACCAGAGGACCACCAAAAATATTTACCTCAGGAGAAAACAGGGGGAACGCCTTCTTATATAGTGCAAACCCCGCTTCCGCTGCAGTTTCAGAATATTGCATCTTGTGTTTCGGATTAGCTTGCATATCCTGTTTCAAATTATCTTGCATCTTCTGTTTCAGAACCTGAGCATATTCTAGTCCAGAAGCAATTACATTGTTTCAGAACCTCTGCATATTAACCAGAAGCGGTTGCGTTTTGTTTCACACCGTATTGCATTTTGTTTCAGAAACAGTTTCCAATTTGCAGCCTGGATGCCAGAAACGAGGTCAGGAACGAGGGCACTTTGGAGCGGTGTTGCATGCAGCGCCAGCGCATGGGACCAGTCCCTTGGTGTTCTTGTGATATGGGCACGAATCCCGGGGGTGACTTGCAGTCCGCTCGTGCGCATGATACGCAGATGTTCCGGCCTCTGCTGGAGCTCCGTGGTCGCACCCTGTGCCGGCCGCACTTTATCTGAGGTGCGCCTTCCTACAACTCCGCCTGAAACACTTGTGGAACACGCCATGAGTTCCGTGGAGACCCCGCAGGAAAACGATATAAAGCCGCCTGATTCCCGCCTCCCTCTGGCTGCCTCCGCTACTTTTGAGATTGCCCCCGAGCGCGCGACCTTCTCCCTCCTTCCTAAAAATGACACCCAATGTCTTGAGGGCAAGAAACACATTACGGACATGACGACTGGCCAGCATACGAATCCAAATATGGGCTCCGCCTTTGGCTCGAACATTGAATCTGCACATTTGAAGATTGACCCCAATGCTGATTCGAGTATTGACGCTAATCCTTCTAATACTGGCTCCAATTCTTCCATTGACCCTAGTACTCAGTCTGCTCTGCAAGATGCTATTCCTCAAGATGCCATTCCCCAAGATACCATTCCCCAAGATGCCATTCCTCAAGATACTATTCCTCAAGATACCATTCCTCAAGATACCATTCCTCAAGATCCCAATACCCCAAATACCCATTCCGATATCCCAAGTATGGCTTCTCAAATAACCGGTTCTGGTGACCCCAGTAGGGGGCAAGAGTCCAAAGACGAGGAATACAATGAGCCCGGTTTCAAGGATATACTAAATCCCGAGCCTGCCGATCCTCGGTTCGAGCCTAAACAAAATGCCGACTTAAAACTCGACTACAAGGACGAACTCTCGGAGTTCAAGCCCGACCTCTCCAAACCCCCCACCAGAACAAAGGATGACCACAATGCAGTGCCCATTACTCGACAAGACTCGGAGTTTTCCATTGCCGAACCGGATGAGGACGTCAAGCTGGATGGCTCTGGAGACCTCCAGTTCCGCAAAAAAGACTTCAGCAAGTCCCGCACCCAGCTGTTCCAGTCCGTGCTTTCTTCTGCATCGCTCAAATCGCTAAAACAGCAATTCACTGCGCCCAACCATCCGCAGCTCCACCGGAATCCCAGCACTGTCTCCCAGGGCCATACGAAAAACTTCCAGTCGTTCATTCAAGCTCCGGTGTTACTGTCGGTGACCAATCTCCGGACCTCAGATATTGAGATAGGTCAGAGGTTGCCCTTTGACCACCGGAACCCCTACGAAAACAAGCCACTTGATGCTGACTCGACCAGTCTTTTGGCTGATGCCGCCTCTTTAAACCCTACGGATCCCCAAACAGAAAACGGAGAGTCCGCCGAGGCAGAGGATATTTATAAGGAAGAGACGACGTTGCAGCAGCAAAAGCTCACGTTAAATGCTCTAAAAAAGCTCTCTCTTTCGCTTGCGCCAATCATCCGCTCCGATGAAGACGACGATGAGGGCCTGTCTCGGCAATTGACCACCAAATCGCTCAATGTGTCGAGACAAGAGTCACGCGTGGACCTCAAAGAGGCAAGAAGCAAGCCTTTGGCTAAAGTGTCTGATAAACGTCCAAAACCGTACCAGCCCGCGGAAGTTGATCTTTCGTCGTTTTCCAGCTTGACTCGTCAAAGCAAACACATGGGCGAGGCCTTGGAGTCCAAACCCAGTGTCAGCGAGACTATTCGGGGGAACAAGCCAAAGGAGACGAACTCTTCAAGTGAACAGTTTCCAAAGAGACCCTATAATTCAAGGTCGGCAGACCTGGAGGCCACAATCAAGCAAATCCCCGAGGAGTCATTGCCGAGCCAGCCTGAATCTGGAAGCGAAAGGCCTCAATCCCAAAGCCAGAGCCAACCTCAAAGCCAAGGAATGTCGCAAATGCAGAGGAGTCAGCTGAGGAACCAGATTCAGCCCAAAATGAATGGCGAATCGGAACCCCACAAGTCGCCTAATCTCCAGCAGAGAACCGGGTTTGCGCCTATGAATCCCCGGACTTTTCCAAGAAGTAGCATGCAGATCAGCACCATGAACGGAATAAGCACGCTTGGAAACGGGGCCAAAGATACGCCTAAAAAGCCCACGATGGTCAAAATGCCCGATAAGAAACTCCAGCAAATCAACGGGTTCCGCAGCCCCATGTATGTCCCAGCTGTTCTCCGCAAAACCACGGAGGAAAACATGGAATACAGCCAGAGCGAAGGCGATGGGTACTTTGACCAGCGCAATTCCGCAGAGGCCAACATGTATGGCGAGTCATCTCTGACGTCAGTCAAATCGTTTGACCTGGGGTACTCTACCGAGCTGGTAGGGTCTCCAGCGCAGAAAATGACCGCACCATACACGCTCAATCGAAGACAATACGAGTACATCCTCCGGGCCGCGCCCACGAGGAAGCACTGGCAGCGGGACGAGAGTGTTTTTGCATGTGGCAACAAAACGTGCCATAAGAAATTCAACTTTTTCGAGCGCAGGCACCATTGCCGCAAATGTGGAGGGATCTTTTGCAAGGAACACACATCGCATTACCTTTATATCAACCACCTTGCACAATTCACGACTGGCGGGCGGGGAACCTTATCACGAGTGTGTGACAACTGCATTGAGGAGTACAACGAGTTCATGAAACACGAGTTTGGCGTGACGTTGCATGCGCCAGCATCACGGGAATCGCTTCCAGAGCGCAATGGACAGAAGACGGATTATAGAAAGGAGATTCTCGTGGCCAAAATCAACAATGCGCAGGGCGAAGACAAGAAGGTGGGAGAGCAGTTGGTAGGGTCAGTGCCTGCTAATTGGAGCTGGTCATCATTTTAGCACGTTAATGGCGTGCACTCACCGCAGTCACCGCAGTCACCGCAGTCTCCGCAGTCACCGCAGTCACCGCAGTCACCGCAGTCACCAGCACTGAAGGGGCTAGTGACCAATGATGCTGTGCAATTATACTGTCATGCTGACTGAATCAACAATCAGCAATCACGCAAATTGAAAGGTGATGAAAGTGATGACTGTGAGCATAATGACTGAATCACAATCACCAGTACTGAAAGGGCTGATGATATAGTGGTGGTGATATCGCGCTGGTGATTTTGACCACGATATCAGAGCTAGAAGTCAAATGTGATGCTGATTCTCACCATGGAAGCCCTGCAGCGGCAGGCTATGAAGTAGTAATATATCTTCTAAAGATACGTTTGGAGTGGCTTCTATTCAAAGTGGTTGGCTTCAACCAATGGTGATGGTAGGCACGAATTGCAAGAGAAAAGATCAGTGGAGCAAAACTGGAATACGGAGACACCATAAAGCAACACAAGTCTTTATTTCCATAAAGCAACACAAGTCTTTATTTCCATAAAGCAACACAAGTCTTCATTTCCATAAAGCAACTCAAGTCTTCATTCTCATAAAGCAACTCAAGTCTTCATTTTCATAAAGCAACTCAAATCGGTGTTCATTATGACTAGTGCAACCGAGAAGTATAGCCAGCTTCATCAGTAACGAACAGCCAAGTATTATGCAGTCCTCTCTATAGGAGCATCAAAACAACTAAAAAAATCCCGAAAACAACTTCTTTTTTCCTCGCCTCCTTTTTCTTTACCATTGCATGGGCACCTTACAAAGATCCCTAGGGCGTTTCAAGAGTGTCAATGTCGAGTAGGGGCCATTTTCTGTGTATACTGTCAGAAACGCCGGCTCCAAATTCGTCATTTTACTAAATTATACCCTGATCCTGACCAGTTCATTTCTTCAGGAAATCCGCCGTCTGTCTGTACAGATTTGCTCCAGGAGTAGCAGGTTTCAGTACCGGTTTGTTTGGTTGTGGTTGAGTGTGGACAAGTTTACTTTTGGATTTGATGAACCAGGAAGAATCATAAATCATCAATTCTAGAAGTGCACACGATTCACAAAGACAAGGGATACAAGAATCACAAAGACAAGGAGTTCGATTCAAAAGACAAGAGAGGCAGGGGTTCGATTCAAAAGACAAGAGAGACAGGGGTTCGATTCAAAAGACAAGAGAGACAAGGAGTTTGGTTCAAAAGACAAGAGAGACAAGGAGTTTGGTTCACTAGATTAAAAAGTACAAGACACTTGTAACGAGATGAAATGTACTTTTTGTCTTATTGACATACTACTTATCTTTTACAGACCACTTGCCTTATTGTCAGACTACTTGCCTTATTGTCAGACCCCTTGCCTCATTGACAGACCCCTTGTCTTATTGTCAGACTACTTGCCTTATTGACAGACTACTTGCCCTGATTCCATATGCCTGTACATTAGAATGTATACTAAACACATGTTAAAAGGTTAAGGAAAAAGAGCCCAAGACTGGTTGAGATTCCAAAGGAACACAGCCCCTAATTGGATGAAACGGCAATTTCCGCACCTGCTCGGTCACCAAGTCCTCGAGTACATTCCCATATACACCAGTCCAACCGAAATCTTTTTTGAACCAACCTAAACATTGGTTCCTACTCCTAGATGATCCAGGGTGGAGAAGAGAAGAGAAGAGTGATGGAGTACTTACAGTGTGGAGAGGAAAAGTGTGGAGAGGAAAAGTGTGGAGAAGAAAGTGTGGAGAAGAAAGTGTGGAGAGGAAAAGTGTGGCGAGGAAAAGTGTGGAGAGGAAAAGTGTGGACAAGAAAGTGTGGAGAGAAAAAGTGTGGAGAGGAAAAGTGTGGAGAACAGAAGAAAAGAGTGATGGAATACTTACAGAGTGGAGAATATAAGTGTGGAGAAGAGCGGAGAAGTTACAGAGTACTTCAGATTAAAGTCGATACTGTCTATTACCTAGTCTCTATGTTCTGACGTCTTACTCCTAGCGGTGTGTTCTACAGTTTATGGTGATCTCCCTACTTTAATATACACTACACTACACCACACTTCTACACTACACTACACTTCTACACTACACTACACTTCTACACTACACTACACTACACTATATGTTAGACCCACCATGGGTAGACACACAACCCGGAATTTTCCGTATCTCTGATAAAAATAGCATGGTTCCATTACATTTTCGTGCTTCTATACTTCTTGAACGGAAGTAACAAAGAAACAATTCTGGAGATAAACATCAAAAGTCCCGTTGAGCTCCTTGTTCCCAGAATCCATATCTGCATAGCATCGCAACAGCTTTTCATGCACAAAGTTGTATTCGTTGATGCTGGACACACTATTGTACAGCTTAGCAATGTGGCCCGGGATGGTGATGAGAACGGCGTTCCAAAGCGTCATGAAAACAGCATATACTCTTGGATTACTGCTCCGATACTCCTCCAACAGGGCGAAGTACGTGACGAGATTGGGCAACGCATGCTATTATGCAATGGCTATTGTTAGATCAGACGGTGTGGACTTCATAGTACTTCTAGGGGTAGTACTCAGCTCAGAAAGTGCAGTCCAAAGTGCAATCAAAAGTGCACTCAAAAGTGCAGTCAAAAGTGCAGTTTATGCCTACGAAAGCCAATGACTCATCCAGATAAAACAATATCAACCGCCTATACTAAAGGATTCTTTAAAACTTGAAGGACGATTCAGAGACCCTGGTCACTTGATTCAACCAATAGATACTATTGGTCCACCATCACCCGCCATTTATGGAGTATCATTACATTGCATGATTTAACAGTATCACATGTCACGTTCTCAGGTACAAGTGGTAAGACACAAGTGGTAAGATCCACAAGATGTAGTGTGCTACACTGCACCCTTCCATTGCACAGTTTAACAATTGACAAGGTAATAAGTAGTAGTTAGTGATAAGTGGTAGTAATAAGTGGTAGTAATTAGTAGTAGTAAGTAAGAAGTAGTAATTAGTAGTTAGTAAGAAGTAGTTAGTAGTAACAAGTAGTAAGTAATTAATAGTAGTAGTAGTAGTTAGTAATAAGTAGTAGTAGTAACAAGTAGTAAGTAATAAGTAGTAGTAGTAGTAGTAATAAGTAGTAGTAATAAATTTTGACAAGGTAATAAGTAGTAGTTAGTAAGAAGTAGTAGTAATATGTAGTAGTAGTAATAATTAGTAGTAGTAGTAGTAGTAGTAATAAGTAGTAAGTAATTAGTAGTGGTAGTAGTAGTAATAAGTAGTAGTAGTAGTAGCTAAGAATTAGTAGTAAGTAAGAAATAATAGTACGTAATACGTAGAAGTAGTAATTAGTAGTAGTTAGTAATACGTAGTAGTAATACGTAGTAGTAGTTAGTAATAAGTAGTAGTAATACGTAGTAGTATTAGTAGTAGTAATACGTAGTAGTAATACGTAGTAGTAATACGTAGTAGTACTTGTAATTAGTAGTAGTAGTAATTAGTAAGAAGTAGTAGTAATAAGTAGTAGTAATTAGTAATTCGTAGTAGTAAGTAATTCGTAGTAGTAGTAACAAGTAGTAAGTAATTAGTAGTAAGTAATTAGTAGTAGTAGTAGTAGTAGTAATAAGTAGTAGTAATTAGTAATTCGTAGTAGTAAGTAATTCGTAGTAGTAGTAACAAGTAGTAAGTAATTAGTAGTAAGTAATTAGTAGTAGTAGTAGTAAGTAGTAGTAGTAGTTATTAATAAGTAGTAGTAATAAATTTTGACAAGGTAATAATTAGTAGTTAGTAAGTAGTAGTACGTAGTAGTAAGAAGTAGTAATAAGTAGTAGTAGTAATACGTAGTAGTAAGAAGTAGTTAGTAAGAAGTAGTAGTAGTAATACGTAGTAGTTAGTAATAAGTAGTAGTAGTAATCGGTAGTAGTAGTAAGTAAGAAGTAGTAGTAAGTAAGAAGTAGTAGTAGTAAAAAGTAGTAGTAAGAAGTAGTAAGAAGTGGTAATAAGTAGTAGTAGTAATAAGTAGTAGTTAGTAATAAGTAGTAGTAATAATAAGTAGTAGTAGTAATTAGTAGTTAGTAAGAAGTAGTTAGTAAGAAGTAGTAGTAATAATTAGTAGTAGTAAGTAATAAGTAGAAGTAGTAATTTGTAGTAGTAGTAGTAGTAGTAGTAGTAGTAGTAGTAGTAGTAGTAGTAGTAGTAGTAGTAGTAGTAGTAGTAGTAGTAGTAGTAAGTTTTGACAAGGTAATAAGTAGTAGTTAGTAAGAAGTAGTAGTGATAAGTAGTAGTAATAATTAGTAGTAGTAGTAGTCGTAGTAGTAGTAGTAGTAGTAGTAGTAGTAGTAGTAGTAGTAGTAGTAGTAGTAGTAGTAGTATTAGTAGTAGAATAATAGAGAAGAGAATCTTTCCTGACAGTCTTTTGTCAGCAAAAACAGTATCATGTTGTAGGGGTTCTCAGTAAACTCCTAAGAAGTAATGTGACCATGTCAACTCTTACCTAGCATGTACGGAGGCGAGGTACTTCGTGGGTATATTGTATGTAGGCCATTGCTTGAACAATAAGGCAGAGCAGACCTTAGATGAGCTAAAAGGTATAAGAGGTGCGGTGGCCCTGTCTTATAGAACTTTGGTCTTGTAAGGTACAACTTACATATCCCTGAATATTAATATATACGAAAATATAAGTTGAAAGAGTTAAAGAAAACTATGGCAAAGAACCCTTAGAAAGAACCCTTGTGATGGCCCAGAAAAGACGTTACCGTAACGTTATATTTGTAGTAGAGCAGTACAGTGTTAGTCGAAAGAGAATTTTTTAGTAGTAGATTATTAGGGAAGTAGGTAGCACTATTAGTGGATTAGAGGGTACCGTACATTTATTTATTTATTTTTATCTTTTTTACTTCTTTAAGTTCTAGATTATTAAATCAATTATCTAAACATATAACTTTAATAGCTAGTGTATTAGCTATACCTACTTTATATGATTGATCTGAAATTAATGTATTTTATATGATTGATCTGAAATTAATGTATTTTATACTACGGATGGTATAGCTGATATTTTAATTTATTAACAGCTTATTTAATAGCTTTATCAATAATATCAAATTGAAATAATATAAATAATATTTTATTTTATGAATTAGTTTTAAATTTAGGTATACTTTTATTAATAAATTTGATGTGTCAAGATATGACATCTTTCTATATTTATTTTGAAGCTTCTTTAGCTCCATTATTTGTTATGATAGCTTTATATGGTGCAGCAAATAAAGATAAAGCTGCTGATTATATTTTAATTTATACATTATTTTCTTCTTTATTTATGTTATTAGTAATAGCTATTTATGAAATATTATTAGATAATACTGATTATCAAGCCACTAGTTTATTAGTTTTATCTATAAATTTACAATGTATATTATTTTAGCTATAATCTATAGGATAATTAGTGGTAGTAGTAGTAGTAATAAGTAGTAGTAATAAGTAGTAGTAAGAAGTAGTAGTAATAACTAGTAGTAATAACTAGTAGTAATAACTAGTAGTAAGAAGTAGTTACACAACTACTACACGAAAGGTACTTTAATACTAGAACTCCTCTACTAGTGGTACTACACTGCTGCTTCTTTATTACTTTTGTTTAGATT